>OY720449.1:11311059-11366059 GCA_963082715.1 Harpalus rubripes | reverse complement strand
ACTTGTAATACAACTACACACCACTATCAAGATGAGAATTCTAACAAGCTTGTACTCACATGTACAACGTAGAATACGTTATAATACAATGTATTGTGGTGTAAAATTTACAGCAACCGAGTCTGTTGTTAAATATATACGTAGGTACCTATCTACGTTACAGATAAACACCAACATCATGTTAGAGTACATTTTGTACATTGCTGTTCTAATAACAAATTCGAGTAGTCTGACAAATGTTATCTAGCAATACATTTAAGGTTAGAATCCTAAATTATAATAATCGTAACTAAAGGCGATTTCGGGCGACATACCCGTTCACTTTTTCGGATTACTTACGGTTAGTTACGGTATGATATGGTTAATGGTGGCGCCAAAAATCGTTGGTTCACTTGTTGACACCGTGCTTGGTGGTTATGTATATTCTGCGACATTTAAAACTGTCAAAAATAGTATCTGACAATTAAAATGCATTAACAGAGAAAGATAGTTTTTTCTATATTTGTCCAAAAAAGAGTCAACGAAAATAATGTCACCCTGTTTGACATAAGACCTCGACTCTGACATTTCAAAAAAAGACATGATAAAAAGAGATAGAAATAGTGAACAGAGAGCTGACCCGACTCGCAAACCCGTTCAGCTCTGATCCAAGCCTACCGGGTATGTTGTTACTAACGCCCGAATGTGTGAACGTACCTGAACGCAACATACCGCAAGTGATCGGTTGTCGCCCGAAATCATCTTAAGGTGGACCAGCGGTTATTTCAGTACACGTGAGTACAACCCACAGTACATTTATGTGTATAGTGATGCACGCGAGGCGAGACGAGACGAGAATATAAAATATCGATCTCGTCTCGTTTTCGGATCTTTAATCTCGATCTAGTTCTCGTTCTCGCACATTTTTTTGGGTATCGTCTCGTTCTCGCACGAGACTCTCGCGAGAGTCTCGCTATAAAAATAAGCGCTTGCGCACTACTTATATACGTAACAGTTTAACTACAAGAGACAAGTTCGCACCAATCGCATCGTTTTCCGTGTATTTGCAGTCGTATAAGTGTAACTATAATAAAGAGACGAAACACTAAATTCTGGTCACCAAATTTTCAATACGAACATAATGTATATTCATTTACGGTCAACAGAAAATGTGATAAGTTACTAAATAATTTAATTTACCTCCAAAATATCCAATTTATCACCAAATTGTGATCTCTAAACTATTTCAATATGAACAT
This sequence comes from Harpalus rubripes, assembly GCA_963082715.1. Classification (NCBI taxonomy): domain Eukaryota; kingdom Metazoa; phylum Arthropoda; class Insecta; order Coleoptera; family Carabidae; genus Harpalus; species Harpalus rubripes. The sequence continues at coordinate 11,364,821 of OY720449.1, read as the reverse complement.
CTGTTAATACATTCTGTCATCAGTAAAACGAATTAAACATTAAAAAACTCTTTTTTCTAAATAAAAATACCTACGTATTATCATTAAATATATGCCACTATTTAAGTAAAATGTAGTCATAAAACATCGCAACACTGGTAACCCGCCGACAACCAATCACTCCGCTTCTCTCCGTATTTTCAGGAGCGGCAATAATTTTATTAACTGTGGTTTTAACTGGGGTGAACTAGGGGCTGAAATATTGGAGGAAACTAGTTTTATTAGATGCAAAACCGATCATGTTTTTATTTTGCATTTCCTCGCTCTATGGGAGCGATAACAATCGACTCTTGATAGACTCAAAAAATATAGTAAATTCATATAATTTTCACATTCACGTGTTCTATACACGAATTAGAGTTGACCCACTCCTTGTACGGGGCATTTTCATTGAATTTATGAATCAAAGCTATAAAGTTACAAATACTTTTTATTGCGAGACTCTTACGCGAATCTCGCGAGATTTCTCGCTTCTCGCAGTTGTTATATCGATCTCGCCTCGAATTTTAAACTACAATCTCGCTTTCGTTCTCGTCTCGCATAATGCAACGAGACGAGACGAGATGCGATAGTATTCTCGCCTCGTCGTGCATCACTACATGTGTACAAGGAGAGCGACTACATAAATCGTCTATTATATTTGAATTTTTAATTTTTTGTTTCCTATTTGTTAGGATTTGAACCTACGCTCTTTGAACGAGTACGTTCCGCGCGGTCGAATTCCACGCGATCGTAATCCCGCGCGGTCGAAATGTACCACAACCACTTTGTTCGTTCTAAAGAAATTCAAATATTTCCATGCCGTCGAATCCCACGCGGTCGAAATATTACACGATACAAATCCCTCGCCCCCGTATTGCATTCTGACAATCTATGCTTCGTGGTAGTTCCGTGTCAAAGATAATATATTAAAAAGAAATTTTAAAACATATTATATTATACAACGAACTATTTCATGAATGAAGCAGGAAAAGAATTTACCTATATCCATCTTAAGTAAACATGATAATTTACTAGTTATTTAATATTATAAAATAATTAAATTTATTTTCAAGTAGACAAGTATGTGTAGATACATCAAGTTACCATTATTGTCAAAATATGCCGAGTGGAAGAAAATATATTTGGAAATAAAAGCAACATAAGATTTATAATAACCACAGTAATACACAATTTTACAACTGAAATAAAGAATGAACTGCTTATTCACATAATATGATAATATAAAATGGCGGACCAGAAATATCAATAATTTTACTTAAAATGTATAGGTAAATTCTTTTCCTGCTTCATTCATTGAATAGTTTATTGTATAATAATATATGTTTTATTTTTTTTTAAATATATTATCTTTGGCGCGGAACTACCACGAAGCATAGATTGTTAGAATGCAATACAATCGATAAAGACAGCGGTACGGGAGCGAGGGATTTGTATCGTGTAACATTTCGACCGGGTGGGATTCGACGGTGTGGAAATATTTGAATTTCTGTAGTACGGACAAAGTGGTGAGGAACATTTCGACAGCGTGGGATTTCGAACGCGTGGAATTAGACCGCACGGGATGCTTCGTTTTGAACTACAGTTGCCTGTGTGGAATTGTTCCTAATGAGAAAAAATACCCCCTCATACATATTGTATCACAGGAATACTAACAATGAAAATATCGCACAATATCTTTTCTAAAATAGCACTTACGAAGAAATATAAAAGCATCCAATTATCTGTGAAGCGGGAGGAAAGGCACAATAGTTACTTTGGCTACGGGCTTTGGCCTATAAGCCGCACGTGTTTAAAAGTCAGTTCAGCAAATAAACAACGGCGGTTTCATTTTCCCGGAACGCAAATCGTCACCCACGCTGCCTCCCACTTCCGCCACAAGGAAAAACCGGAAACTTATTCGGTTCTGGTGCTATCAAGACGGGGGCGTCACTTCCGCTCTTGCTGCAGGGCAGGAAAGGTGATGGGGCGTTTTGCACCCAGACGGTTTATGATGTTTATTCATGAATAAATTTAAAATATATGTATATTTAATTTCTTTCATTTGTAAATAATACTCTCAGATCGATCCTGAAACTGTCAAATTTCGGAATCAAAGAAACTAATCGCGTTTTTACCTCCCGTCATATCGTAGGTACAAAAATGAAGACCTGTATCTAAGAATCGTAAATAACATAAGCAATATTTTTGTAATTCTGGTAAAATTTATTTATTTTTCATAGTTACTGGATTTAAGTTATCCTCTTGTTCTTTAACTAAATTTCTGGCAAATTTTTCAACCTTTCTTAAAATCCACTTCATATATCAAGGTTATTTCGTTTTCTGAAATTTCTAGATCGAAATATGCGAATTATATTATTAATATTATTGTTTGATGATTTTAAGAAGACATTTAGAACATAATAATTACATACGAGCAAAATATTACCAATATGACAGGTTGAAGTAAGTAACAGTCAGGTAACTGATCGTGAAATCGCTGTTATATGTAACACAGCTTTCACGATGCATTTTAGGGTAACATACTTTCTAGCACGTCAAATCGTCAGGTACCTTTCTATTACATGTAACTGTGTGATATCTGATGTTCTAGCACTTGGGCCTTAAATAGCGTATATTTCTGTGAATTGGAAAAGATAAAAGATCAAAATGGAAAAAGAAAATTTCAGGCCAGATTAAGAGTTAATTGATTTCTTTATATTTAATTAAATTCGTACAGCAATCATTGTTGTACAGACGACCACCAGGAGTCCGATAATGTCACCAAAGAATCCTTCCGCAACATATTTTCCAAGGTATTTTTCTATTTATTCTGTTGTTGATTTTGGGAGCAAGCTGATGTATTTTGTATGTACTATTTTGTGTACACAGCGTTCCTGGATGTGAGTTTATTAGTAAGAAGCATAGGCGCCGAATACGTGGGGGCTTAGGGGCTCGAGCCCCCACACGAAAAAATCTGAGGGGGCTCTGCCCCCACACGGAAAAAGCGAAAGGGTTCTGCCTCCACACACCAATTTTTTTTACCAATAAAAAGTACCTACACCCATTTTGAAATATTTTTAATACATCAATTACTTATACAAACTAACAATGTATATCTATTCTATTATTTATTTTATAAGATTTCCAACTTGTAAAATAAATAAATATATCTTCGCGGCATATTACTCATTGCTGGGTGCACCAATCTGCTTGGTACACAAATTTCGGTAATGATAATGACATATTTGTACCGTGCGGACACTCATTGTTGGCGTAAAGAGTATTGTATTTTGCATTAACTAAAGTACTGTGTAAGTAACGCGTGCGGACTAACAAATAGTACTGCCACCAGTGTTGCCATATTTAAACTACAATATTGTCGGAAATTAATAATAAAATTATCAATTTTTGTAAAAATGAACGTACATACAATTGAAATTTATCTTCTATCTGTCTTATGCTCTGTCCCATTTAAGCCATTCAGTAGATGGCACTGGCAACAGCGCAAATCTGAAGTAGCCGAAATTACATTGGGTAAACCTGGTTCTTGTCTCTAATTTCAGCCAATCAGAGAGGTCAAAACTATTCCCTATGCTCCACAATACTGAATGACTTAAATGGAACAAGTTATTTCGCGGTAAATTAAAAAAGTCAAGATTTAAAATAAATTAGGTGCCCAGATATTTTAAGTCATACGATAAATTCACATCTTTGTACAATTTTATTTATTTATGTACCAATTTTAAAACATAAAATTTTTAGTTGGTAAATTTGTTGTCTACTTTTAGCCCCCACACGAAAATCCAAAAGTCGGCGCCTATGGTAAGAAGTCTATTTTGCATCCTCTACATACCCTATTAATTTGTAACACGTATTCATTAACACCCTGTATAAATCGGCAAAGTAATTTATAAGCAAATCTAGTCAAATTACGGAAGTTAACTTCGAATTAATTCAAATTCCAGAAATGAAAATTTTAGATAAACTCTGTCAAATTCCTTTCCGTTCCATTTGATGTTGGAAGTAAATGTATCTGTATGTTTTATTGTATGGCTGATACATATACTTACAAAACTTATCGATAATACTGTACAGCACATCTTATATCGAATTTTATAAAAGATAAACATTTTATAGTCTTGTACACGAAAATCCCAAGCACTCTTCCTCTAAAGTAGATACTCCTTTCCGATATTTTAACCCATGAAACGTGCTTATCCATTAATATCTCAATATTGATTTTACTCGCAGTATACAAAAATAAGGTAATATCTTTAAACGAAACTCATATTTTCCAAACTGTATACAATATATAAAACACGAATATAATATTTCTGGTTATTTTATCAGAGTAAAAATAAACTAGTAGTTCGAAAACTAAAACAAGTACAGAGAGATAAATTTTACTATTGTACAGATGTACAATTATAAAATACATTTCGCATTTGTTATCCCCTTAAAAGTTATTTCTAGTTTTTAATTAATTGGTCATTAGTATTACAATTTTTTTTACCTTCCGTTACCTTTAGGTAAGGAATGTGTTGTCTTTCGTCAAAAAATTCGGTAGTGAGTTTTCGGTGAACAAGCACGTTTTAGGATACCTAGAATACGATTTTACTATTTTTACGATGATGTCTGTGTCTGTTTGTATGTGTGTTTGTGTGTGTTTGTGTGTGTTTGTGTGTGTTTGTGTGTGTTTGTGTGTGTTTGTGTGTGTGTGTGTGTGTGTGTGTGTGTGTGTGTGTGTGTGTGTGTGTGCGTGTGTGTGTGTGCGTGTGAGTGTGCGTGCGTGCTTGCATACGTGTGTGTGTATGACTGTGTGTGACAAAATTTTCGCCTGCGATAACTCCAATACTACAATTCCAAAAATTATAATTCTCTCGCATTCTTCTTCGTTACATACATATGAAGAGCTGATTAGATTTTGGTTATAATTAGTCAACCGGAAGTACCCTAATTTGAAAATTTTAACAGTTTTTCTTGAAAAAACGATGTTAAATATTATTTTTTCACATTTAATGTTATTATAAATATTAAAGAATATTTTATTCTCTATAGGATTTGAATGCATTTTATACTTCATATCAAATGGATATAGAGTTAAAAAATTATAAAAAATTAAATAACATAGGTGTCAGTGTCAAGTGCAGTTGACACTATGTTTGTGTTATAATTTTACTGGAAACAGGATCTTTTGCTAGAAACTTTCTGTATATGGAATATGTATAAAATATATATAACTGCCTGAAGATAATATACAAGAAATAGAATCATTTATACAAAATACATAGAACTGACGGAAGGTAATGTGCTGGCCACATCAATTTTTTTTATTTATTTATTATTATTGTAATGAATTATAATTTAAAAGAAAATAGTTTTCATTATATATTGTTCATATTATTTCTATTTTAAGTCCATAAACGATGATCGGATTATAATGAGGGCATAATGCTCCGGTTGTTATAGGGCGCGATCAGACACGTGACTCGAGCAATCTTGAAGTGCTTGGAATCAGCTGATTTGTGTGCGCTTGTCACTTTGACAAGAACAACGTCAATTTGACATGACAATATTTTATTTATTTTAATTTTGAACTGTTGAGTAGTTATTATTTTTAATTTCATGTATTTTACTGCCTGAAAATTGCACATTATTAACATTTTAGTAGTTCAAACTCAAAATAAGTTAAAACATTGGTCTTGTCAAAGTGACACTGTTCTTGTCAAAACGACAAGCGCACACAAATCAGCTGATTCCAAATACGTCAAGGACGCCCGAATCACGTGTCTGCTCGCGCCCTATAGATATGTTTTTCTATTTCGGTGTTCTTATGTTTCTATAAAAGCACTGTTTATCACTGAAAACACGACGTTTAGAAAAAACGTACTGTTTTTGGCGCCTTTCATGTTCTAGAGGTGGTAGTCATGCTTTCATAACTGACAGATAACCTTAAAATGGTAAATTGTTTGTGTTGAAATATTAATTGTTGATTTTTATCCTTTCTCTACGTGATAGGACTAGAAAAAAAGAAATTTATAGCTATAGCTGTGTTAATTAAGAAAGAATAAGAATCTGTGAAGTTAAAATTTCAACTAAAAAATTATGAAACAAGAAACAATGCGCTCAGGTTTACTTTGTCAAAATAATTAAAACGGTAAGTTTCATTTATTACAATTTAAATTTATGGTAATGCAATTTTGAATTTAATATATTGTTATTCCAGGCAGGTTATGAAATGTATGATGCACGTTACTTGAAAATGTTAACACTGTCTACACAATTTGTGGCGGCTACTAGCAAACAAATATGAAAAGTTGACGTTTTAATCCATGATTTGCAGTTCCACGTTGTGGCGAACTATCGAATATATGCCATATATGTTTTGTATTAAAAATTGTAAGAAAATCTGTTGCCGTTATCTGTGCAACTGAGCAGTGAGTGTTGTAAAAATGGTGGAAAGTAAAAGTCTAGAGCAATAAATTGTTCATTAAATTATTTCATTATTTAAAGAGTTTTATTTATATGTTGTTTTCTCAATAAAAAGGCTTGATGGTCCACGTAACGTCCTTCAATCCCATATTCAAGTTTTATTTATGATAATAACCAACACGAACCACCGATATGTCAAATCAGGATGGTTCATTAATAACCTTGGAGTTCATTGTATGTATTGGTTTTCCTCTTTCATAATTGTATAATGCTTGATACAATGTTTTAATGTAAACAATCAGACAAAATCACAAGATACACAAACTGTCAAAATGTGAAATTTCAATTTTTACCGGGAAACGCTACCAACATAACTGATAAAAAAAACACCAACTCATATTTTTGACAACTCCTTTTTTAAAAAATCTAATTGTAAAATTACCTCAATAGAAAAAATGGTATAAAAAACATCATAAGGCCTGTTGCATTCGTCCTTTGTAAAACTCGCATGGCGGATCGTTTTCCAAACTTTGACTCGTACGTTAACAGATTGCCTTATGATACTTGTGTTTTAATGTACTATTATATATCCCGTATCCTAGCAATAAACAGTTATAATACTTTAGTGAGACATATACGTTTTTAACAAATACGAAGTCTAAATTTATTATAATTTTAATTATTGGATATGTTCGACACTCGTTTGATATTTCAAAGTCTTTTGAAGGTTAAAGTAACTAGTTGTCTAGCAAACCTATCGGGAGAAATATTGTGCTAAGGCTCTCATTTGCACTTGAAGTGGAAATTGTAACGCTTATAATATTATGTCATCAACTACCACTCTTTACTTGTTCCTGAAATTAGTGAGACATCTATCTGAACTGTAGGGTTGAATCAGTAGCATCCATATTATCGAGGGAGTGGATGGTGTAACTGGTATGAGTTAAGCCCTGCAATGACCGTATTGGTGTGGCTGTCTAATGGCTTTTTCAGCTTCTTCCTTACCGCGCTAATGACCGTGAGAAGTCGCGCAGATGCCGAATGCGACCTCCCTGCCCTCTCTGCACTGACACGATACTGAACTTTGAACTCTTCATATCTCAAGAAGCCCCGCCTGCTAGAATGCAGGAATAGCAGAACTGCCAGAAGCTCTGGTTCTCTACTGGGCGATTAAAGCCTATAATTATTTTCATGAACCGAATACCAAATCGTTTTTAATTAAATTTGCATGATTTTGTTTAGAGTCCTCTTTAAATGACAGAGGAGCTTGAAATATGGAGAACATAATGAGGAATTAACCATTGCATATAAATATGTAACGTTATTATTAATTAAAATAGATGTTTATTAAAACGATAAATAAATATTTAAAAGATAATAACAATGATGATTACTAAAATTAAACAAATATTAAAAACTAATTTAAGGCTACGAATATAATTAACTAAACACTAACAATATTTATTTATATATTTAAAGAATTAACAACGCACTATTTATTACACGATATTATTGATTATTTATTTCGACTATTTATGTCACTTTACATTCAACTCTCCGACCTACCGGCCTCCATAGCGTCTGTATATTCAACTGCCCGGACAGAATTCACTCCTTGCTCCTCACTGTCTATTTCCATAACTAACTAACTGTCCTTCTGACGGACTAACTATTCTAACTTCCACAGCTTCAGTATCACCGGCTGTCTGTATGCCACAACTTTTTAACACCACTGCCGAGTATCCACTTCCACTCGCCCTTACTGTACCCGTATACCTATCTTCCCAATACTCCTTAAAACTACCAAGTATTCACTTCCACAGCTATGCTAGTATACCAGTAACTACTCGAGTATTCCATTCGACACTAAACTGCATACACTTTCCATAATACTACTGTGCTACTCAACTGACTGACTCCATATTACTTCTTACTATCTATAATATTAATTTAGTAACGTACACGAAAAAAATGAAATTGACGCTAAACATTGACAAATGTTTTTATATAGAATTCACAAGAAATGGAAATGCTTTCAGGTGCGAATATAAAATAGACAATATTGTTATTAATAAAACTGATAATGTGAAGGATTTAGGTGTGACACTTGATACTAAATTAATATTTGATATTCACATTGGCAATATTGTTCAAAAAGTATACAAAATGTTAGGTTTCTTAATTCGAGCAAGCTCTAATTTTAAACATCCCTCCACTTTAATTAAATTATATAATTCTCTCGATAGGAGTCAATTGGAGTTTGCATCTGTATGTTGGAACACACGCTATGCTGTTTACATAAATCGCATTGAATCTATTCAACGAAAATTCTTAAAATTAGTTAGTCGGAAGTTTCCAACATACAGGCCTAAACTACTATCGTTAGAAAACAGAAGAAAATTAAGTGACCTCACATTTTTACATAAACTTTTTAATAACACCGTCGATTCACCAATTTTTCTATCGTCTTTTTGCCTTAGAGTACCTAATTACGGTACTAGAATAAATAGCTTTTTTACTTACTGTCATTATTGCACAAATTCTATCCTAAATTCTCCTGTTATAAGATTGTCACACTTGTACAACGGCAACAATATGCCAGATCTGTTCTGTACTAGTTTGCCGCAGTTTAAGCGCCTTCTTAGATTTTCTTAACTTAAAATGTTTGTATGTATTTACTATCACTATACTATTTATTTTCTACAAAAATCTTATAATCACGGTACTCATTGTTTATTTCCTATAATTGTTTTTTTTTGTAATTTCTTTGTATATAATGCTAGAGCATCTTTATTATGCGGATTTATTCCTGTTAAGAAGCCAAACTTCAAATAAATAAACAAATAAACGGACTAACAATCTATGTGACTGTCTCTCTGCACACAAGTACGTCGCCTATATAGTTGTTCTAATATTTTTCTGGTACAGTCTCAAACATCTCAAATTATATAACAATGTGATCTCAGAATGAAAACAGTTTAATGTACCCAAAAATTGGTAACAAGCTGTGATGATATATTTATTTATCTTGCAAGTACGTTCGTTGCTATTTTAAGAAAATAAGTTGTTAAATCTTACCAATTATACCCAGATATATTCACATTTCAGCGCAAAGATGTATATAAATCGACAACAAAATATGACAAATAATTGTATTTACTCCGAAAAAAGCAATTTCGTGAACATCTTGCGATTCTTCATAAACAGGAAATTATTAAAGAGAGAAAATATTTTGCTGGTTTCTGTCTGGAACATCTCTATATGAACATTTTATTTAATGGGACATTGAAAATCGCAAAAATGTATACACGCGTATTTCATATATTCTAGGGGGTAAATATTTTCTATTCATTCATGAAATATTGTATTTGTGAAAAATATTTTGCGTAAGTGCAACGGCTTCGACAACGGCAACGTTCTCAAATTGACAGCAGAAATACAAGACTTTCAGAGTTAATGGATGGGATGGCTTTCAGCCAACTAGATGTCGTCAAAAGTACTACAAAAGCGAATGACAGAGAACTTTGCGAAAATCTTTTTATTTAAATTGCATGTTTGGCCTATAAAACTTCACGTTTAACAGTCGCGTTTATAAAATTACTATTTTATGATCGCAGCGATAGTTTACAAAGCACCATGATAAAATTTTATCCATCACGAAGATAATAAAATAAAAAAAATTGTAGATAAAAATAATCATATGAGGATAAGAAATTAGGTAGGCCATGAAAAACAAAATCATATTTAACGAGTTATTGATCTGGCATTTGAAATGAGGTATTCTAATAATTTTCTGAAACGTTCACATATTTGTATTTGAATTCTTTTCAATTTAAGTTGAGCGAGATATGAATTTTTAAATATTACTTACCGGATGTGACGTAGGAGGATCTGATGATATTTAGTAATATTATAGAAAAAGAAAACTTATAACCACGTAAAACGTAATAAAACTTACACCAGCAATGTCGGAATGGTTAGAGTCATTTTCATAATATTTAATTTAATTTTGTGTTCTTTCTCATATTATAACTTTAGCATTTTAGCGATCAGCTTAGCATTACATACTTTAAATTAAAAATAAAGTCTTAAAGTAATTTTAATTTAAGTTTTAAAGTAGAATGATTATAAATTAATAATAGATGGAGTCCATTCCAGAGGTCCTAACACTTCTGTTGTTAGGACCTCTGGCATGGTTGACATGTTGAATAATCTTTACTACTCTGTTTAACTTTCCCTTGTTGTACTACTGATGATGAGAACTTAGTTCTCGAAATACGCGTTCAGTTTTTATTAAAATTAATTTTAGCGTCAAAATAAAATTACAAGAAACTCGTGTAAGAAAAAATAAATTTAGATTTAGCACAATCCACAATGTTATACAGAGAATTTATTTTATTCAATTTATTTAAATTAATATTAACATTTTTTGCTAAAATAGGTTACTTATCTTTACACAATGACAGCAGTCATGTACGGCTGATAAAACGAAAACGAGAAACAAGTTAGTTGTTATTGCTTCGGAATTAAATTCAAATATTCTGCTTGTGTTTCTACGTGAATACGTTTTAAAGGAAGGTCCTCATTTTCACCCATTTTAATGTATTTTTCTTTCAAATAATTCTCAATCACAGACTATAATTCTTAAAGCTAATTTTTTCAATAACAATATAACAAAACCATAACAACCATTCAAAGGCTACTTTGTAATTTAAAATACTACAGCAAATGACGTCACTAAAGAAAATTACTTTTTTCTTTCATGACTAATATGATACATTCTACACTAATAGCCGCTTTCTTTTTATCAAGAAGATCAACTCCGAGTAGCACGCATCTACTCTAAATCGTTGTTTTTAAAAGGGGTTAAATGATCTTGTACTACCCATTTTCTTCGTCCCCGTCCCCGTGAAGCACCACCTTTGAAACAGGATCAAATAGATCACAGATCACACTACACTAGATAGATCCTGAACTGATCCTGAATGTCAATGTCACGTCAATATGACTGACTGCTATATATTTTGTCTTTTTTGTAAATATTTGATATTAAAATGACATAAATAGAAGAAATTAATTAGTTTGAAACGTTATATTATGTTTCATTATCATAACACATACATCTATATTTAAATACTCAAAGGTTAAATAATTTAATATGTTAAAATCAAATCACATATACGACAGACTATAACCACAAGCAAATTCAGCATATTATTATATTATATAATGCTATATACGTTTCTATCTTCTCCTTCTTATTTAAAAAAATATACTGTTCTTTTTAGGAGTAGTTCAGTTCAGTTCAGTACGAGGTAAGATCAGTTCATTTTCCCCCTAAAAAGAAAGCGCCTAATATAATAAATAACTATTAAAATGCAACTTATGATTCATCACTTCCTTGGCTACACACTACTGCCAAAATATGACAGCAATGTAATATTTGTCCATTTTAAAATGCAACATTATAAATAGTACTGCAGCACAGGAGATACCTCCCGAACACATCACAAATGAGTCAATTCTTTCTATGACCGACTAGGATATTGCCCCAGTGTAAATGGAGGTATTTTTGAACAATTGTTTCATTAAAATTATGTATCTTTGTAAGCTAAAGTTTGTTAAGATGTGCTACATTAAACATTTGAATTTTTGTTAGTCATATATAAGCTAATTCATTGGAAATTAATATTTATAATACATAACTACAAATTTTGTATGTTGCATTTTAAAATCGACAAAAATTACATTGCTATCATTTTTTGACAAAGATAGTGTGTAACCATGGAAGTGATGTTGCATGTTAAAATGAATTTCCTGTATAATTTTTTACATTAAATTTTATTCCATTACAATACCCCATTAAGTCCTAATATTCAAGTTAGTTAGAACGCAGTTAATATATTTTTTAAGTATCATCGTGTGGAAAAAATATAGCATTTTTTAATCATGATTTAAAAACAGCTTTATAGTCTGTAAGTTGGCCTGTTTTCGAGACCCCCAAAAATTAGTTTACATACGGCTTGTGCAGTTTTTAAAATAGTTTGACAGATTCGATAGTTTTTTAGTTTCCCAGAAATGGGGACTTATACAATTCAAATTTTTCGGATGCCATCTAGAGAGTTAATAAGAAAATTCGGTGTCCTTATGTGAGTAAAAAGTATTTTATAAGTGGTTATGTAGTGAGCAAGGTTTAGCTCTACAATTTGACATTTATCACGTAATCCACCACGTGTTTATTTTCACTTTTCTTCAAACCCCGACATTCTAACCATCTTTTCAACTGTAAGACGGTATGGCATTCAATGTTTTTAAACACAATTCGTTCCCCCGATACATCATTTTCTGTTAAACTCGTTATTTATTTGTGAACTTGGTTTTTTAGTGACATTCCAAGGATCACTACACTTTAGTAGACATTTGCTGATTATGGTGCTATTCTGTAACTTTACCCTGTAAGACTGTAACTCTATAGACTCTATAAGCTATAGAGCTCTGTAAGGCGACAGCTTACAGAGTAGTAAAATTACCTATTCTGTAACTCCCTCTATAACAAGTCTCGTTACATAGTTATTCTTATAGAATGCCTAACTTCATTCCTGTCTAGCTGTCAAATATGCTACAGTATATTTGACAGTAATTTTGTAGACATTCTAAAAAATATGGAAAAGAAACGATTGATACATATTCCATAATATATTTATGTAATTGAATAAGCAATAGATTCCATCACGATTTTTTCATTATTATTAATTTCTATAAATACATCAGATTTACACATATGTAATATATAGGTTTATGATTAAATGAAATATATAATTATTGAATCAAAATACGTTATGTTTTGATTTTTGCAGGTAATCAATTTTTGTCATTGTTGTAATCAATGCTTGTCATTGTTAATATTTTTTTTAACTCCTGTGTTTTAATTTTTATAATCTATTCTCCTCGCTAGTGTGATCTATTAATATTAATTATGAAGTCATCTTTTAATGACTGTTTTAATTATTCTATGAAATTGTGAACAGATTCTACCATTAATTTGTACTCGTACTCGTACAAGTAGGTAGGGTTTTCTTCAAATTATCTTGACTGGCGGAAACTGCCCTTGTCTTTAGCTTTGAATCAATAATTATGACAAATTCTTAACTATAGCTAATTAAAATTATTCAACTTTATATTAAAGAAAAAAAAGTCACTTTAATTAATGTTCTACAATGAGTTTGTTAAAAACATTTCTTAATTAGTAATGTAATTCATTATATCGTACACTAAATCTGAATGGATTTTGATAAGTCTGGAAAAACCTTCTCTATTTTCATGCTGAAATATTTCTTTAAACATAAATAGCTATAAGAATTTTTCATTTAATAATAGATATAATAAAAATTGTTAACTTTTGCTTTTAATTTCCATATTTGTTTAAATTTTTATATAAAATATATATATTTGACCTTTAAAATATATTTTTGACGTTTCAATATGCTCTGTAAATACTGTACAGTCAAGATTTTGGCGCTGTAAGATTTATAGAAATTTCTATAACTCTGTAGCGCTTACAGTACTGTAACTTGGTTACAGAATAGCAATTTGCTTACATCCTGTAACGTTGGTTACTTACAGAGCCTATAGAGCTTATAGAACGGTACAGAATAACACCATAAATAACAAACAAATGATGGGATCAACGAGAAGAAGTGCTAAAGGGGAGAGCATTTTATCGACTCGGCCATGGTATATAACCTCGCTCTTTCTTAAATTTTTTTGTCCTTTTCTAAATTGTTTAGAGGGAGGTCCGCCGCCGATCCGCCGCGGATGACGTCAAAATTATAAGTCCCCATTAGTATCAACGCATTCTAAAAGAAGATTGTGGTGTTAGTATTATAGGGAGTTTAAATCAGTGAATTAGTGAGATTTGGAATGAACATTATTGGTTCAGAATGTCTACTTGCACAGAATGGTACTTTCGGTATTATTATTAATAGGTACTATAAGTTTCTAGAGAATTTTAGTCTCAAAATTACGAAAGCCACAGACACATTTACATAAATCTTTAACATTGCAGTTCTGCTATTACGTCTAATTAAGCTAGAGGTAGGTAACTTTCATAATTTTCTTGAAAGTTTTATTGAAAACTTAAATATTAAATTCCACAAACTCCAGTTTTTTATCTGTCATCCTATACGAATTAAAATTTTTAAAATTCAACTTTTAGAATTTACGGTGTAACTTTAACTATGAATTATTCAAGTAGTTGAAATGCCTTCCTTTTTACGTTAGACCATCGAAGACGGTTGAATTTTTTTGGAATCAATTTAGTATCTCTTACTCGAAAGCTCTGGTGTTATTTTCCGATGTTGAACTCTTTTTCAGCGTTAAAAAATTTAAGCGTAAATAAACTGTGCTAGTCCGACCCATTTGTAAGTTAATTCGATTTTGAGTGACCGTTAAAATGGGAGGAAGAAGAAAATTCCACAGCGAACGACACTTATAAATCTTTTGTTATGGTTCCCTTTAGTCCGGGCGCGTTCTGCTTTCAGGCTCCTGCTTGCTCGAGCTCGCTCGTGAAACGGAGAAAGAATTAGCTGCACATCTCTCTGTAGGGTTTGTTTTCAGGACAACGCGCTTCGACAAAAACGCGCTAATGTTGACGGTCATTTCAAATAATTAAAAGAAATGTTTGTTCTTACCTTTTAGCGTAATTAACCATGTAATGACGAGAGCAGGGGATGTATTTTACCCCCACTAATAAATATTTTATTTAATTATGAGACTATTTTATTCCCCGTACAAACAAAATTGTTAGACGCTAACTAAGTAGTATATAGTGAGGCGGTAAATCACTTCTCATTTGGATGTTACTGTACCTACATGATGTCACGGATGGAAGTCCCAGATTACCAATTTTACACAGATGATGCTTTAGAGAACAATGACCAAGAAGGATACCTGTCATATTTCTAAGGTCGTTTTACTTAAGAAATAAGAGCTCTTTGGTGTTTGTCCAGCCATCCCAGTTTTTTTATTTCTTTTTACCACCCGCTACCCTTGGTAAGGGAGCTTTAGGAATCGTGCTAAAAATCGCATATCGAAATTTTGGTAAATGACCACGTTTCAAGGTCCCTAGAATCCAATTTTAACATTTTCACGATGATGTCTGTGTGTATGAGTTTATGTGTGTAGTGTGGATCCTCCACTCTAACTCAAAAACAATCAGTCAGAAAATTTGGAAACCTTGTATTTCGGACTTTTTCTGTAATGGAAAGAGACCATTAGATTTTGGCGTAAATCGGATAACCGGAAATGGCATTTTACTAGAAGCTCAAAATAGTTTTTCTTCGAAAAATACCTTTAAATGTCATTTTTTCGACATTAATGTTATAAAAATTAAAGACTATTAAATTTTCTACAGATTCGTATTAATACTTTTTCTATATATTTTATGGATAAATTTATAAAATTATCTATAATTTAAATACCGGAGCCTACGCTTTAAACAAACTAAACTCTTTGGTTGCGCAATTCAAATGTATGTAACTGACAGATAAATGTCACTGTCAAAGAACTTATCATTTCAAATTAATAATAGTAAAACCGAATGTTTTAATGCTTAATGCATAATAATTTATGCATAAGGCTAAATGACTCATAACAATTTACTAGAATACCATTTCCAGTTACCTTGTTTAGTGACTAATTTGACATTAATGTCACAGTTTTTCCCTTTTTATTCTTAACTCCATTGCAGCAGTAATTCATCCTTGTTTTAATATGCGATTATACATATTTTTCTGTATCTATGTCAGCATCGAAAAGTTAAAAAACAATAATTATAAAATAGACTGACAGTTCAGATTAGAAAATAAAGAAAGGCAGATGATAGCTCTGTATGTCCATCTCACAATTACGCTTAGTCAATAAGCCTTAAACCTTGGAGTTTGCAAACTTTTCTTACGCATTGCTCTTAGTTCCTAAGCATTAATCTTTATGCATAGCTGGAAATGGTAGTAAACTCAGCCATATGATAATTTTTTTTACACATTACGCTTAGTTTTTAATTATAGCTCTTACGCATGAGGCTTTACGTTTTAAAAAGAAAAAAGTAAATAGAACAATAGGAAAGGAAATCAATACAGATTCCAGCATATGTAAATATGTAGGTAAGTATTTAGATTAATAAAAATTAACGATTCGCAAAAAAGTTTAATCTAATTCTCATTTTTGGATTAGTGAATTCTATTTTATCCCGATCCGGTATTTAAAATTTAATCTTCATTTTATTATCAAAAAAGTAGTTACTTGGATCAGATTAGACTATATTTTAAAAAATTAACTGCCAAAATTAGAGTAAAATTCGCTAATCCAAAAATAAGGATTAGCTTAATCTTTTTTGTGATTCGGGCCATTGACGTATTATATAAATGGACGCAACGTAGGTACTGCTTTACTGTATAGGCATTGACGCACACCTCAGAATAGGATAGAGCTAAGTTAGGGGCAAAGTGAAAACATAAAAAATAACACAGAGTGCTTAGGAATATTCATCTCATTCATAATAAATGACAATGTAAAATATAGTTCATATTCGATTTAACATAAAATATTTCATTCGTATATTAAATTGTTTGTAAAAATAATAAAACTTTTGCTTTAGCTAATATTATTTATTTAAAACTATTTTTATATACATTTTAGGTATAGTCCGTCGAGTGAAAATGATGCCTGCATCACAGAATGTTTGGATGGCTTGAAATTGTCTTCTAACTGCAATAAGCCAGTCTGTTCACAGTTCATCTTTCGGAAATCTACTCGAAAAACATTTATATAAGATATGACAGTTTCGTTTACGGCGAATAAGAAAGACTTGTGAAAGTTTATGTCTTTTTGATAACGAACTGTGCGTCCATTTGCACTGTATGACATTATCATTTTAAAAGAATTCTGAAATATAAATAAAATCACACTTATATGCATAACATGAATGACAGAACATAACCTGAATTACCAGCAAACTATATTAAAATTATTTCTATTTCACATTAAATCAAAATTACTCACTTTGTATTGTAACTAGCTCTCAGTTAGAGATATGCATATTATTTTTACTAATATTCTGAGGAAATATATTGCACTTTTACTAGCTGTCACTACTGTCAGCCCAGCACACAAAACAACAGACCGCAACAATGTTCTTGTTTGACGTTGCCCCGCTTATCTCTCTTTCCTTTTCTAAGGTGAGCGTCAATTCCTCTCTCTCTACGTTGGATCCATTTATGTAATATGTCAATGATTCGGGCGGTATATGGCGGGAGGTATTGTGTTGGCCACACCAGATTTTTTAGATGGCCTTTCCAGCGTCCACAGAAGGTTCCAATACGTAAAACAGTAATTTGGCTCCCTTTTTAGTGAGCTCATCTACTTTTTCATTGGCTAAAACTCCCTCCTGTCCGGGTACCTACCACAATATGACGTGGTTCTTTTCGAAAAACTGTTGAAAGGTATCTTTGGAATTCCAAACTAACTCACAAGTGGAGGCACCTTATCTAGTAGCCTGATTGTCTGATATATTTTGCTTGTTACACCGTGGAGGAATTTTTTATATTCATTGAGGATGTTTTTCAGTTTCCCTTGCAATAAGCTCGTTTCGATTGTGCATATTAAAAAGTTTTAATTTTTGAAATTTCATTTTTAAAGTGAACATTTGCAAGCAAATTCACTTAGCAAAATTAATGAGTTTCTTTGTAGCAGTTTAAATACTTTTTTGTTTGCTAAGGAATCAAAATCGTCGAAATTCATCCTCATCCCTTACATTTCTCATCTCTGAGAACTTTTTTCGGTTAACTTTCTTTTTGTAGCGTCAGGCATGGCTAGCCCTGATATATGACGATCAAACGCTGACATCCACAATTCTTTTGTTACATCAAATGGGATTTCAACTCGGTTTAGTATGATCTTGATCCGAGGAAAAAATCTTCAGGCCTTTACACATCTGGACAGCTTTAGACGGTTTTCGCTAATTGCTATGTGGGATGCACCCTTGTCAGACATCGTATCTTGTGATATACTGCGAAGAATTCTTCAGGATGATAAGGAAAATAATTACATGATACATTAAGCATTAGTGTTCCTAATCCTAAATGCACGCAAACCTCACACAATACAGTACATAATTACATAACATGATCATAATATTAGAACTGTCATATTTAATATCAAAAGTGTAGTATACAATTTTTTCAGTAATAATATAACAAGAGAGTGAGAATAAATTGAAAATAATTTGACAGATCTTTCGAAATCTTGTTGCCATTAATAGTAACGAAAGCCCGTAGGGCTTGAATGTGGCTATAGGCATGTGCACATTTTGAGCGTCAGCGCCTCTAACTGCTACATTGACATTTTTGGTTACCCAATCAATTTTGACATTTCGAGAAAGTGATACAATTTACAATTTTATTTTGAGTTGTTGCTATTGTGCATGAATATTATACATCATAATATATTGAAATGAATAAAGAAAATATTTAAAATGCTATATATGTGATGTGACAATCAAAAAAGTCAAAATACCAGTGAAGGTACTGTGACAAAAAATATAATTTTTCTCATAATATATGTGATTTTTGTAAACCATTTTATTATATTTAAATTTATATTATAATGTATAACATTAGTTGAATGTTACAAGATGCACAATACATGGAAATTGAAATTAAAAAATTGCCAGATAAATGTCACTGTCAAAGAACTAATGATTTCAAATTAATAATAGTAATGTTTTAAAAAGAAAATAGTAAATTGATCCTTAGTTATATGGAATGGATCTTAATACAGTTTCCGCAATAACTAAATATGTAAGTATGTATATTTAAATTAATAAAAATTAAATAGCGGGAGGTTTTGGTTTTGAGGTGTTGGCCACATCAGTTTTTTTAATAGGGGATTCCACCATATTTTTTGTATAATTTCTTCTGAACATATAAGTAAAACTAAGACTGTCAGTGAAAATCCGGTGAAAAAATTGTTATTAATAAGCGAGTTATAGTCCCCCGAAATTTGAAAATATAGATGTGACGTCACGAATATAATTTTTTATATCAAATGTTTTCTTCATGGACCTAAATGTTCTTCAAATTCATGCTATTTCTAAATTATATTTATAAAAAATAAATGAATATTATTATACTGTATAAGTGTATTTATATGATTAAATTTAATGCAAAACATTTATATTCAAATAAAAACTGAGAATTGCAGTACTGGATTGATAGCCACGCCTCTGCTATTTGAATTTTTCTACTTCCATCCGTAGTAGGCTCCTCCCCGAACTTGGTATTCGTTATATTTTATAGGCCGTCTTTGAGCCGGTAATTAAAATAATATATATATGGAATTCATATGAG
Source organism: Harpalus rubripes (assembly GCA_963082715.1). Classification (NCBI taxonomy): domain Eukaryota; kingdom Metazoa; phylum Arthropoda; class Insecta; order Coleoptera; family Carabidae; genus Harpalus; species Harpalus rubripes. The sequence continues at coordinate 11,344,965 of OY720449.1, read as the reverse complement.
TGACGAGCTGCTATAACAAAAACACCCATATTTCCAAAGTATTTTAATTATATCGTTTTATTTATTTATTAATATTCATTATTAAGCATATACTTTCAATATTTTTTTCTAATTTCTCTTAATTCAATTGCGCTGTAGTCCCCTATTTGGCGAAACGGCGTGGTACTCCAGATTTGAACGATTGATGACATTTACTGAGTTTACATGCAGTTTTCAAACCGTTTTCAAAACGTTTTTAGTTTTGAAAACGCCATGTATACAGTGTCAAAACGGTTTCGAGTTTTCACAAACCGGAACGAAATTTCATGGGTTTGACTTGAAAACTACTTTCAAAACTACTCATATAAACACTTAAAATTCAGTTTCGATATTGCGCATGCGTACATAGCATAACGTTTTTGTCGCTTTGTGTTACTTGGTGTTACTAACCTACAAATAAACTGTCAGTTGTGTAGTTTTAGTGCGTAAAGGTACAAAGTAGAAAAAATAATTGGAAAAATGGCAAAACGAAGAATTTGGAGTGAAGAGGATCTGTCACTTACATCAGCCAAATACGTATGCGCCGAAACTGTTTTCAAAGCTGTTTTGAATATTGCATGTAAACAGTTTTGTGTAATTTTGACTGAAAACTGAAACCATTTTCAAAACTGCATGTAAACGTAGTAATTATCGCCAAATCATCGGTTACTAAATTTTTAAAGAGTTGGTAGATCAAAGGTATTTACTTCTTTCGTCGATTACAATATCCTTCGCACATTGCATGTATAAAAGAAATTCATATAGGTGTTTCGTTAAATTTACCTTGCTCTTTAAATCTATTATGCCTAATAAAATAATAAATCAATTAATGTTTCGATGCAGGAAAAACTTCAAGGCTTTTACACGATTGAACCACTTTGATCACTTCTCATTAATTGCTGTGTTGTCACTCAGTAACTTTTCGCCTTGAACTTAACGTTGAATGAGTTTTTGTTTTTGTTAATGCCACCAGAATTTATTAGTGTCATATGAGCGTATTAAAACAACTTCACGATTAGAACAAGTGTTTTTGTTTTTTTAGAGACAACGAAACATCATACAGGTTTTGAGAATTTATAGTTTCTTAGATATAATTTTATTTGTTTCGAAAATTTTGACCTTTATTTTAATAGGAGTGGTAGAGTTTTATGATTTTTGATCTAAAAATGCGGTTTCTAGTAATAAATTAGTTAAAAACTAGATTTTCAACTAAAATTGTTTGAAATGTGTTATATTAAGATTATTTTTTCGAATAAAATTAAATATCAAGGTGAATGTTGACATATATGTATATTAAGCATTTATTTTGTAATAGTTCGCTAGTTTATTTTATTTCTAATCAGCAATATGAACACGTATCATACTCTTCTGTCTTCTGTCTGCCTTTTAAGTGTTTACACATATTTTACATGGCCTTTGGCAATAAAACTATGTACACCAATCAGAAGGCAGAATTTATTTCCCTGTCTAAACCAATTTCAGGCCTTAGTCAGTTGAAGAAATTCATTTCATCCTCGTTGATAAACACCAAAGAGCTATTAGCTCTCAACAAAAAGTACCTTAGAATCATGACAGGTACCTTTACCAACTATTTAAAATTGATTAAGCTGAAAACAGATAAAAGGTACGTTACGGCAAATGAGATTCAGAAAATTTTGAAACCTTGTATTTCGAACTTTTTCTATAATGGAAAGAGCCCATTAGATTTTGGTGTAAATCGGATATCAGGAAATGGCTCTTTACTTGAAGCTCAAAATAGTCTTTCTTCGAAAAACCTTTTTATATTTTGCGTTCATAATGAAGTCATTACGATACGCAATTACGTATCGTAATGGCCTTCATTTCGATACGCAATTTTTTGTTTTAAACGGTTGGTACTAGATGACGTTTCTTTAACCCATTTTTACCTAATTTATTTTTAGTTAATTGACAATTCATTTTAATAAAATAATGTCGAAATTATTATTATTTTTTTTTTTATTTAGGGAAGATTATTTACATGAAAATGTACAAATGGTTACAAATATAACCACAAAATGAGTAAGTAAATGTTATTGTAGAAGGCGCAAAATATGAAAAATAGTATAAAGAACTCATTTTATAAGACTTTCTTTCGCACTTGTCAACTAGAAAACTCGCTAACGCTCGTTTTCTAAATTTTGACGCGTGCGAAAAAAATATGTCTTATAAAACACGTTCTTTAATATACTATTAAATGTTATTTTTTCGAGATTAATGTTATTATGTATAAAAATTAAAGATTATTAAATTTTATACAGATTTGTATTAATACTTTTTCTACATACATTATGGATAAAGTCATAAAATTATTCAAATGTATGTAACTGACAGATAAATGTCACTGTCAAGGAACTAATCATTTCAAATTAATAATAGTAATTTTTTAAAACGCAAAAATTAAATAAAACCATAGGAAAGGAAATCAAAACAGTTTCCAGCATAAGTAAATATGTAATTATGTATTTAGATTAATAAAAATTAACGATTCGCAAAAAAGTTTGTTATTTCTAATTTTGGATTAGTGAATTCTATTCTATCCCAGTTTTTAAAATTTAATCTTCATTTTATTATCAAAAAAGATAGTTATTGGATTAGATTAGACTATATTTTAAGAAATAAACTGCCAAAATTAAAATAAAATTCTACCGGTAAATACCGCATGTACCGACTGTGTTCGAAAACACGAGTGGTAAAAAGTTACCGTGTTCGAAAATTGTATAATATCTACCAGATTCATCTACCGGATTCATGAAGAATCTAATCTCAAAAAAAGGTAGTGATGCAAAGCGAAACGCGCGCGTTTAAATTGGATATGTGTTCAAAGTAGTACTCTGCTCAGTTTGTTAACTACATTAAATTTCTAACCTGTTTGAAATTTTCAATTTTTTTTTATAGGTTATGGATCTACCCCTGTTTACCTCTTGCGTTCTTAAAATATCGATTCCGGTAACTATAACCTGATAAACAGCTGTTTACCGGTAACAGTTCACCGGTAGAATTTTCGTAAATGCCTCATATACCTGACGGAAGGTAATGTGCTGGCCACAGAAAGTTTCAATAAAATTTACGTAGTAGATAGGCTTCGGGTTGTTGTTTAGGCTTTATCCCAGTATCAATATCAATGTCTTGACAACATCACCATAGAAACAACTCATAACACGCCCTTGGTGTTATTTGGTATAGTATAACAACCCTGAAAGCAGGATTGTTGTGATAATAACATACCAGTCGGACGTTAATAAATGTATTTCGAAAGACAGTTAATTTTCATTTTTCCTGAGAACTGTGAACTTCCTAACGCCTGGATGTAATTTTGTAAAAGCTCACGAGCTTAAAACTTGCTTTTCAAGTTAATTTCGTGCAATTTAAGTTAGATTACAATCGCAGTTCATTACGAATTATACCTGCCTCGTGTTTCTCTGTGCACTGGTAACGCGATCGTTTTACGAGCCATTCGCTGCAAAAATGTCAGAACTTTTTAAAACTTTCAAATAATAAACGATGTTGCCAATATGTCTCCTTCACACTTTACTTCAGTTTTCAACAAAGTATCAATTTGTTAGGAAAGGAAAAAAAAGGGAGAAGGGAAAGGAAACTAAATTAAAATTAAACGATCGCAAATAGGAACTATATTTTTATTTACAAAATCCGTTGTTACACTAAAGGATATTTAATTTTTAAATATTTCTAAATTTTACATATGAAACCATAAAAAAAATTTACACATGATCAACCATTTCCGGCATAATTAAACTTTTTTGATTTTTTCACTAATAACGGCCACATGTCTCTACATCTCAAGAATGGAAACAAATTTCTATAATCTGTAAAAACAGTTTTATAAAGAAAGCTTTTGTTTACAACAATCTAAATTAATAGTTGTCAATTTTTGAAAATTGTAATTTCTACGTGAACGTAAATTTGAAGTTCACAAATTAAAAAAAAAATTCAAATAAAACCCCTAATTTTTACCTCTCGCTAAGAGAGGTATTGTATTCATGCTAAAAATCGCATATCCAGATTTTAGTGAATAAGCACGTTTTAAGGTCCCTAGAATCCGATTATAACAAGATTATGAAAATAAAAAAAGTCAACAGCGCAAAAGAATATACGTAAAAAAGAATATAAAAGAATTTGCGAAAAAATTACGAATATAAAGAAAAAGAAAAGGAAAGTAGAAAAAGAATTTTTCAGGATATTGAATATAAAGAAAATGTATGTATTGTACATAATTTATATTAAAACATCCCATAGATTTTGCAAATATATATGAGAATTATTTTGTAGTGAGACATGAATATATGTATTTGTATTTAAAAATATTTTTTGTTTTATGCGTACAACCAGGTAAAATATCTGGCGAGAGGTTATGTGCTGGCCACATCAGATTTTTATTATTTAAATAAATTCTTCATTAAAAAATAGAGGTAGTTTGTTTAGCATGTCTTATGTTGAAAGTTGATAGATTTTTAGTAAAATGGAAAATAGAGAATTTAGAGCCATTAGTGATGCACGCGAGGCGAGACGAGACGAGAAATATAAAATATCGATCTCGTCTCGTTTTCGGATCTGCAATCTCGATCTCGCTCTCGTTCTCGCACATTTTTTTGAGTCTCATCTCGACCTCGCGCGAGAGTCTCGCTGTAAAAATAAGCGCTTGCGCACTACGTATTTACCTCAGTATTTACGTATCAGTTGAACTATAAAAGACAAGTTCGCACCAATTGTCCCGCCTTCCGTGTATTTACAGTCGTATAACTATAATAAGTAGACGAAACACTAAATTCTAGTCACCAAATTATTTCAATACGAACATCTGTTAATACATTCTATCATCAGTAAAACTAATTAAACATTTAAAAAAATATTTTTTGTAACTAAAATTTTCTACACTTTATCATTAACTGAATTATATTATAAATTAGTTGTAAGTATCGGAAAAGAACGTATAAAAATGGGAATTTGGAAGATTTGGCAATAAAAAATCGTAAGTAATACGTAAAAGTATTGTATACTTATAAAATAAAATATTATTTTAATAACAAATGTCATCAAGAAAACCTAGGAAGATAAGTACATAAAATAACATTAATTAATAATGTTCAATAAAATTTCAAATTTCTATAGTCCTTTTTGTTAGTCGTAGTCGTAGAAAAAGTATGCTGTACAACTCGAGTGGAATGTCCATATATATGGACATCATATCCACTTTTGTTGTACAAACTACTATTTTATGATTGAATGAGCAACATTTTAATATTTATTATATTGCAGTGTTTAACGTTTTGCATTTTTAATATTTTATTGTGTTTTTGAAGCGTGAAGTGCACGAATGTTTTAATCTGTATATCTCTTTTTCGCTTTGCTGTTTTTACCGTTTAATTAAAATAGATTTTATAGTTCAATATATAATTAAAGTGCAAAATAAATTAAATTCTAAATCATACACAAATACAATGAGCTATGTTTGAATGTGACAGGCTCGCGTTTTTATATTTTTGAGTTACTCGTTGCACCGATAATCGGATTAAAAGCATACGTCAAATTTTGTTGAACTTTACCCAGGTTGAATGCATTAACTAATTTGATTTATATTTACCGTTCCAACAAACTAAATACGATATAAACCTGGTTTGTTTTTGTGAGATAAATGCACAGGTACCGTATGCTAGTTTAGTATGAAAGATTAAAGTAATTTAAACTTGAATTACACTGAGTTGAAGCTTAATTCTGAAGGATTACATACTGAATTGTCTAAACTAAAATTCATAATTTCGAGGTGGACTTTAATCAGTGACCAGAAATCCTGGATTTAGATAAGTAGTTCCGTCTTGAATTAATAACTGTCTCGGGTGCATCCTGAAACTGCATTTATGTAAATTGCTCAAACAATTACAAATGCTAAACGCTTTTGAATTACAAAGCTATTCAAAATAATTGAAACACGATCGTAGACAAACTTTCCGAAAAAGGTTGCTTGACATCGTATAAATAAATAATGAATATCTGGGGATACATGAATGACAAATGTTTCATTATATGTTCTGGGTCTTTCCGATAATATTTTCGTTCTATAGAACCATCTCTCTGACATTTTATTTATTCATAGAGGTGAAAATTGGTACAAACCTTCAATACACCATTATAAATGAAATGTCAAAAATCCTGATCGATCCTACTTCTGCTAAAAAAAAAATCATTCAAGGACAAAGGTCAAAAAATCGTTTTTTCGCAAATATCTCGATATCTCTGTATCAGAATATTACAAGAATAAAAAATTAAAGCTCCATATTTTTTATACAAGATATCTGGTGTGGCCAACACAATACCTCCCGCCATTTACAGCCCGAGTCACAAAAAAGATTAAGTTAATCTTTATTTTTAGATTAGCGAATATTACTCTAATTTTGACAGTTTATTTCTTAAAATATAGTCTAATCTAACGGGAGGTAAAAAGGATTCTTACACTTTTTACCTAGGATAAACTTAAAGAGATAGGTTAGTTTCTATATTTTTCATCATCCACTTCCACATATATTAAATACGTAATATTATTTATATTTAATTATATTAAAACTTTGGATGAAAAAAACGAACTAAGCCGATTTACAGATATTCAAAATTTTAATTAAATTAAAGTTGATTTTATACTTACAGAAACAGTATATATTATTCAAGTATTCCGCCATTTAATATTGGGATACTTGCCATTATTTCTGTTAGAATATTGCCCCATATGTCTTGCAAGGTAGGTTTTACTGTACGCACCGAAATTGCTTTTCATTGTGCCAAAAGTAAAGAGTGCCGATAGAAGCTAAATATGGCCAACATTTTTTTTTCAAAGATATACGTATAGAAAGACGCCGAAAGTATTTTTTGGAAATTTCTAACCATTTGTGTAAATTTTATAATTTGTTGAAAATATTTGTTTTGACAGTTGAATTATTAAAAATAAATAAATAAATATATCATCATGGCATATTACCCATTGCTGGGTGTGCCAATCTGCTTTGTACAGAGAATTCGGTAATGATGATGACATATTTGTGCCGTGCGGGCGTTTACCAGGCGTCACCTCACGGGCACTCATTGCTGGCGTGGAGAGTGCACTACAGGGGTCAATTTTGTGCCATTTTCAAATTTGACATACATATTTGGCGTCAGTCAGGATCGAAGCCGGTTCCCCAGATTCACGACCAGACACTCAGGCACGCGGCCACGAGACCACATTAAACATGAGTTTGGGAAACTTTTCAACAATGTGATTTTTTAATTAAAATATTTTACGTAAACGGATTTTAAATACTAAATACTCAAAGAAAATATTTTTGGTTCAACAAAGCAAATAAGGAAAACCTAAGGCAGTGAAATATCAGGTATAAGATTTAAAATTAAAGAAATATTAACAGGGTATGTTTTGCTTTTTTTTTCTTTTTGTCTTTGATATTTCATTTTAAATTTAAAACCTGTATTATTATAACAACACAAAGAGCAGGAATAAAATTAGTATTTGAACCCACGGCTATTTGTAGTAGTAGGGTCATGAGTCTATCGCAAAAGGAAATGTGAGTGAACATAGTAAACGAAATTATTAATCTTGCAGTTCTAACTACACAAGGTCGTGAATAGATCATTGTAGCTTATAGCTATGCATATTCAATGAGTTATTGTTAAAAATTATTATTAATTCTAAAAAATGATGTAGGTAGGTAAGAATATTGGGTCGTCTCACATTTTCTGTTTTGTTTATTTATTTGTATCGGACACTGGAGAACGAAGGTTAAAGTTTAAAAGACAAAGGCTGTACATCCATTTTTGTAAAAATTAAGAGAAAACCATGTTAAATCATTTAGAATTAGCTCTTTCAACTGCATGGTCGTTATACGTCCTACGACAAGATGTAGATGTGGTTAATGACTTTTGACGTTTGTGCTATACAGGACTTTTTTGTAATATAACGCGCCGGAACGGCGTTCTGACACCTGTTTTCGACGGTTTTCCAATAATCTTTGAAAATTGTTTAGTATTTAATGTATTTTGATATTTTTTTGAAATTTTGGAAATATAAATTGCGCCAACGATTATATTCACACATTACACGTATTATATACTGTTCTATTTTTTCAATAAAAAAAATTTAAAATGTGCGTTCCGCCACCTTTTTTTCTACAAAAAAACCATTGGTGTTATATATCTACGAGTGTGATTATGAATGTGGCTGAGGCGAAAGTGTGCTTACCGAAAATTAATGACTTTAATGTAAGGAGCGTATGAAGATGTAACGGTTATAGTAAGAATGTCATTAAGAAAGTAGAGTGAGTCAACTAACCTCTTATTAGGATAATATCAATACGTAGCACGGTGTATACAGGGTGAGTCTGGGAAGACGCCCCCCCCCCCTTTAACTTTTTTATTATAAGTAATAGAAAAAAATGGCTCATATAAAAGTTTTTTATTTTACATATACTATTTGATGGCAGATGTAGATATTTTTTATAAAGTCAGGTTTACAAGATACGACTATCAACTTTTATTTTTCAAATGGCAACCTATAATTATTTTAACAAAATAGAAACCGCCATTTTTTTCTCTTTTCAACGATGTATTATTTTTTATTAATGTATTTGAAAAAATTTGAGAAAAATGAGATAATTTAGAAATAATTTTTAAACAAATATTATAGGTAGCTATGTGAAAATAAACAAAACGTAACTGTGCTATACAACTTAGCAAATTAAAACAACAAATTTAGTAACAAAAACAATTTTACATTGTTACGTTTTGATTATTTTCACGTAGCCACATATAATATTTGTTTAAAAATTATTTCTAATATTTCTAAATTATCTCATTTTTCTCAAAAATTTTCAAATACATTAATAAAAAATAAAACATCGTTGAAAAGAGAAAAAAATGTCGGGTTCTATTTTATTAAAATATTTATAGGTTGCCATTTGAAAAAAAAAAGTTGATAGTCGTATCTTGTAAAACTGACTTCATAAAAAATATCTACATCTGCCATCAAATAGTATATGTAAAATAATAAAACTTTTATATGAGCCATTTTTTTCTATTACGTATAATAAAAAAGTTAAGGGGGGGGGCGTCTTCCCAGACTCATCCTGTATATAAGGTGAGTCAACTCATTAAAAATATCCGTGTTTCCGAAGTTGGCATCCGCCAGATGTCTCAGCGTGTAAGGTTAGAAATGTTCCCGACACATAGGTAACTGTCATCTGTCAATTTGAATTGAAATTGACATACATTAATTAATTTTATGTAAATATCCGATAAAATGTACAAATATCGAAAATACTATTTCGTTGAAGGTTATAAGTCAGGAATAACATTAAATAAATAAACAATTCCGATTCACCATCCTTCGCAAAACGTGAATGCCTGGTGGAAAGTTGTACCCTCTCCAGCTAATAAAATCCTTGGTACTAAAGCATTTTAAAAATGAAGATATTGTGCAAGAATGAGAATCTGGGGATGTACGTATTTTAAATAATTAAATATAACATCATGGTTTATTACCCATTCCTAGGCGTACCAATCTCCTTTTATTTGCAGGCTTCGGTAATGACGATATATCTATAATTGTAGTTGAAAACGTTTACTAAGCGTTACCACACGGGCTCTCAAAGCTGCCATGGGGAATATTTATAATTATATTAGGTAGTGTATATTTCCTTGTCTCCTGTTTAATTACAGCAGTAGATTAATTATTATATTTCATTTTAAATACTTTAGTTAGTAGTTTAGTTTTTTCTTACAGTCAGTTTTACAATAAATGTTAGATAAGATTATTTTAATTAATTGTAAATATTAGTTCTATTATCTATTTTCCATTATATAAGTAAACTGTGCGTGCCTATGAAAAAACATATGAATAAAATAAAATTGCTTCTTTATTTTATTTCCAAATTTCGCATTCTTAATTCAATATACAACTATTATTTTCAAGTTTACGCAAAGTGGGATATGCGTGATTTTTATGTATGTCTGAGTCAGGAGCGGATTTAGGCATGGACTTTATGGGCTGCTACCCACGGCCCCGCAATCTTGTGCGACAATACTTTCAATCTATTTTAGAAAAAATAGCAGCCTAAAATCCAATTTTATTCATTATTTATCCGAAACGAAAAGCATTATGTTACGTTTTATATAGAGCAAAAATAAACAATACAGTTATTTTATGAGATAAACATGGAAAATATTCTTAATTTTATAATAACAAGTTTATGTACGGTAACCAAAACAATAACATTATAAACTGTTTTATAAAGAAATATATTTTGTTGGGTTTCCTTTCGATTTAATAACAGCAACTAAGTAACGAGCCATTGAATCTACCAAATTTTTGGTCCCCGATGGTATTATATTCTGTCATTCGTCTTGCGGATTATTTTTTAATTTTTCTTTAGTTTTAATGTTTTCAATAATATCGTGCACCAGCTCAATTGGGTTTAACAATGTACTTGCACTTACATCACTTTATTTTTCTTTTGTACGTGCTAAACTGGAATACTGTATACTTGCCTGGTTTCCGCAATCTGAATACCAATGTTCCTCACTCGAGAAAATACAAAAAAGATTTATTAAATATTTAATATTCAAAACGACGAATCAATATCCTCCTCAAGGTAGTGATTACGGTGAACTAAAAGACACTGTTCGATTTACTTCTCTAAAAAATAGACGACAAAATATATCCATTACTTTCCTTTATAAAATTATCCATAATAAAATTGATTGCCCATATCTCCTCTCTAAGTTAAACTTTTATACCCCTCGAATCAGCTCAAGAGTAAATTTTACTTTCTATTTACCTTGTACACGTACAAACGCATTATCCAAATCACCCATACATATAATGTGCAATAATTATAATTTGATTTCCGCTAACACGGACATATTTTTTTGTACACTTAAAATATTGGTAAATTCTTTACCAAATGAATGACATCTATATACTATTTGTAAAACATCTGTATTACGATTCTATTATATTTTTGTATTGTAGGTACTTTATTTTCGTATGTACTTACTTTATGTTTTTTGTGTAATTGTATTAACTTTGTTTTCCTGTCATTGGGCTTTTGTCTGTTGGAAATAAATATATTATTATTATTATTATTATTAAGATTGATGGCCGTGGGAGGGGGGAATGGGTGTGGGGAGAGGGGTATTGACTTTATTTTTGATAAGTAATATACAATAGCCGTTCGCTTACAAGACGCAAATTATTTGTCGGATCGTTCTTATGTATGAAATTAAAATTATCTACTAAGCCTTTTTCGGCACATAGCTTTAACGTTGCTTTTAAAATATCAAGGCAACCTTTGCTATGTATAATTGTTGCAATAAAAGCTAATTTCCCTATTCTCTTTGACTAAATATACCCCAAAACATCATGTTGCATTAAAAAAAACATTATAATGCTTTTTCGACAAACTGGCGGTTGGATGGTTAATTAATTAGCCCCAACCTCCCCCCCCAAACAGTATTAGCCCAGGGCCCCCAAAGTTCATGGTCCCTGGTCTGAGTAAGTAATGTCATTGTGTGAGTAAGAATGAGTGACATCTCAAAAAACCGTAGCGGGAATAGCATTTAAGAAAATTATGAATAAAATGTATGTATTCATAGTAAAACTCAGATTCTATTTCTGCAAAAAGAATCAATTTTTTTTCTGTGTGATGATTTAATTATATAGTAATATAGAAAAAAAAATGTTATATAAATTTAATAAGATCTTTGCAATTTTTTTTATCCTGCCTAAATTCATATGAAAAGAAAGTAGATAAAAATATTCTACGATCACATCGCCAAAGTTTCTGAATAATTTTTTTCGTCGTAACAAGAAAATATTAGTAAAAGTGGATGGTTTTCCATGTACAATCTTTATCTTCAAGTCGATGCACGTAGTCGCACAATTTACCTTTTCCAGGGAACATTTTCTGTGGGCACTTAACGGCAGAAACGCCATTTTATTTTAGATAAAAGTTCAAACCGTTCCGATAAAAAAGAACAAAAGAAAAGCAATATACAGGCTCCGTAATTGACATGATTGCTCTTGGATATAAACGTGACAAGCAGAGCAGAATTTCAAGTATTAATAATACCATATCGTTACGATTGAAAAAATTGTCGGTAAAATACGATGCCTCGGTGAACTGAAAGTACTCGTACAAACGAATTTTCATATAACTCACTTTTTACGATGTTGATTTCCATTTTTTTAATTCGGTTCAATGAAGATATATTTACTGAAATTCAACTTTATCGAGTTTCCCAAATTTTACGCCAAGTTTTAATTTTGCTTTTGCTCGGCAATTTTCAAATACGTGACGGTAAGGTCGTGGGAGTTATTGATGTTTGAAATTTTCAATTATTTTGCTACATCGAATCATAATTACATTTCAGAACAGTCTTTTTTCATAGCAATTTTCTATTCTAAAAAAAATATTTAATCCCGAATCCTTTATCCACTATTTGAAGCTTAAAAAACTCTTGCATCCTATATTAAACATCATTAATTCCGAAATTACTATATTACCCAAACATAAGTATACAAATTATAAAACCTACACAAATAGTAATAATAGGTTTGTTCCTACACGACATTTTTGTTGCGTTCATGTACGCATTCTTGAACCTTTTCGTGCGAATGTCTTGATCATGAACTCATTCAGACATATGTAAGAAACTTTATATGGTTAGAACGGACAACGGACTTGTCATATCATCAAAATTAATTACCTTCCGTCACCTTTAGGTAAGGAAGCTATTTTCTTTAGTCAAAAGATTCGGTGGTGAGTTTTTGATGAATAAGCACGTTTTAGGGTCCCTAGAATACGATTTTATTATTTTTACGATGATGTCTGTATGTATGTATGTGTGTGTGTGTGTGTGTGTGTGTGTGTGTGAGTGTGAGTGTGTGTGTGTGTCTGTGTGTGTGTGTGAGTGTGTGTGTGTGTGTGTGTGGTGTGTGTGTGTGTGTGTGTGTGTGTGTGTGTGTGTGTGTGTGTGTCTGAGTGTGACAAAATTTTCTAATGCGATAACTCTAATACTACAATTCCAAAAATTATAATTCTTTCGTATTCCTCTTCCTTACATCCATGTGAAGAGCTGATTAGATTTTGGTTATGATTGATCAACCGGAAGTACCCGATTTTTAAGATTTTAACAGTTTTTCTTGAAAAAACGATGTTAAATATCATTTTTTCACATTTAATGTTATTAGAAATATTAAAGAATATTTTATTCTCTATACGATTTGAATGCATTTTATACTTCATAATAAATGGATATAGAGTTAAAAAATCTGATGTGGCCACCACCTTCCGTCAGTTATATGTATTTTGTATAAATGTCATACAGAAAGTTCCTTGTAAAAGATTCTATTTCTTGTACGTTTACCTTAAGGCAGTTGTATATATTTTATACAAATTCCATAGCAAAAGATCCTATATTTCCAGTAAAATTATAACACAAATATACTGTCAACTGCACTTGATACTGACACCTTTCAATCAGAATTTTTTTAATATAATAGCTGTTTCCAGATTTATAGCATAGCTATTATTATATAAAATATTATTATTATAAAATTTTCCGAATAATAGTATTTGAGTTAGAGCGGGGGATCCACACACACACACAAATACATACATACACACAGACATCATCGTGAAAATGCTAAAATTGGACCTTAAAACGTGACCATTTACTAAAATTTCGATATGCGATTTTTAGGACGATCCCTATACCTCCCTTATTAAGGGTAGCGGGAGGTAAACATATAATCCATGTTTTATTCTCAATATTTATAGCGGGTCCCTTGTACCTGCAGAGAATGCTTTCAGTTTATATTTAATATAAATAAATACAAGAGCGAGCATATTTGAAAATCATAAAATATTTAAATTTAATTTTCAATGGAACGTGGGACGTATCGTAATTCTTGAACATATTATATTTTAATCATTCGAGGCTCTGGTAAATAATATAGCAATTTTAATATTTAAAAGGATAAATTAATAAAGTCATTTTATTTATATTAATGTCTACATCACTAATGCATCGATACGTACATACCTACATACATACATACATACATAAAATCTCTCATTTCCCACTTAGGGTAAATTGCATGAAAGTGGGTTAACCCTCGAGTTACGCTAACCCAGGGTTACATACACAAACAGAGAGAGTTTTCCGCCTATTTGACAGCTAACCTTAGGTCAAAAAATAACTCACCGATTTGCACGAGTTAATCCAGGAAAATGAATAGTTGTCATTTCACGTGTCATATTTAACACAAAACACAAAATAACTTTTTTACCTCCCGCTACCCTTGGTAAGGCAGGTATAGGGATCGTGCTAAAAATCGCATATCGAGATTTTGGTAAATGAGCACGTTTTAAGGTCCCTAGAATCCAATGTTAACATTTTCACACTGATGTCTGTGTGTGTGTTTGTGTGTGTGTGTGGGTTTGTGTGTGCGCGCGCGCGTTTGCGTATGCGTGTGCGTGTGCGTGTGCGTGTGCGTGTGCGTGTGCGTGTGCGTGTGCGTGTGCGTGTGCGTGTGCGTGTGCGTGTGCGTGTGCGTGTGCGTGTGCGTGTGCGTGTGCGTGTGCGTGTGCGTGTGCGTGTGCGTGTGCGTGTGCGTGTGCGTGTGCGTGTGCGTGTGCGTGTGCGTGTGCGTGTGCGTGTGCGTGTGCGTGTGCGTGTGCGTGTGCGTGTGCGTGTGCGTGTGCGTGTGCGTGTGCGTGTGCGTGTGCGTGTGCGTGTGCGTGTGCGTGTGCGTGTGCGTGTGCGTGTGCGTGTGCGTGTGCGTGTGCGTGTGCGTGTGCGTGTGCGTGTGCGTGTGCGTGTGCGTGTGCGTGTGCGTGTGCGTGTGCGTGTGCGTGTGCGTGTGCGTGTGCGTGTGCGTGTGCGTGTGCGTGTGCGTGTGCGTGTGCGTGTGCGTGTGCGTGTGCGTGTGCGTGTGCGTGTGCGTGTGCGTGTGCGTGTGCGTGTGCGTGTGCATGTGCGTGTGCGTGTGACTATGCGTGTGCGTGTATGTATGTGTGGATCCTCTACTCTAACACACATTCAGAGAATTTATAGATAAATTTATAAAATTATCTTTAAATCCTGGAGCCTACACTTTAAACAAGCACAACTTCTTGTGTTTATATCTCAAATGTATGTAACTGACAGATAAATGTCACTGTCAAAGAAGTAATCATTTCAAATTAATAATAGTAACGTTTTAAAAGGAAAATAGCAAATAAAACCATAGTTATATGCAATGAATCTTAATAGTTTCCAGCACAAGTATAAATATGTATTATAAGTACCTATGTTTAAATTAATAAAAATTAAATAGCGGGAGGTATTGTGTTGGCCACATCATTTTTACCTTTCGTCACCTTAAAGTAAGGAAGGCATTGTCTTTGGTCAAAAAATTTGATGATGAATTTTTTATCAATAACCACGTTTTAGAGTCCCTAGGATTTTACTATTTTTACGATGATGTCCGTGTCTGTGTGTGTTTGTGTGTTTGTGTGCGTGCGTGCGTGTGTGTGTGTGTGTGTGTGTGTGTGTGTGTGTGTGTGTATGTTTGCATGTGTGCATGTGTGTGTGTGTGAGTGTGTGTGAGTAGTGTGTGTGTGTATGTGTATGTGTGTGTGTGTGTGAGTGTGTGTGAGTGTATGTGTGTGTCTGTGTGTGTGTGTGTGTGTGTGTGTGTGTGTGTGTGTGTGTGTGTGTGTGTAACAAAACTTTCGTCTGCGGTAACTTACAATAAAATACAATACTATACAATTTCAAAAATTATAATTCTTTCGTATTCTTCTTCGTTACATCCATATAAAGAGCTGATTAGATTTTGGTTACAATTAGTCAACCCTCATTTGAAGATTTTAACAGTTAAAAAACTGTGTTCAATATTATTATTTCACATTTAATGTTATCACAAATATTAAAGAATATTTTATTCTCGATTTGACTGTATTTTATACTTAGGTAATATTAAATGGATCAGTTAAAAAATTATAAAGAAATTAAATTTCATAAAGTAGACAGCTATGGAAGCACTGTTGTTACTGTATTAAGAAAATTCTGATTAAAATATGTCAGTGCTCATCATTGTTTATTTTTCTACTACTTAACATCCAGTAAATAATTTTCTAATATTTATACATGATTCTGAGTAAAATTAAGTTACAGAAATCTATAAAAGTAAGCAAGCTAGAAAGTTTTTTTTTCTTTGATTATCTCATATTCATAAAATAGACTAATGTTGTGTTTGTATAGCCTTGGTACATTATTATTATATTGAGTATTAATTTATTATAAAGATCTTAGTAATTAAGAACACTTGAATGAGAGCCTTAGCACAATAGGTGCGTTAGTCAGCTAGTTACTTTAACCTTTAAAAGACTTTGATATGTCCAACGAGCATCAAACATAACCATTCATTAAAATAAAAATAATGAATTTAGACTACGTATTTGTTAAAAACGTTTGTTTTATTGCACCTATTGTATATTTATGTATGTTATTCTATATTTTGTGTGTATATATTGTGCCAAAACCGTGAAAAGTCATAATTGCACACAATAATATACGAGTATTCTTTCAAAAGTTTGTACGTTGTAATACGTATTTAGCAGAATATCCGCCTGCTGCCATCTACGCTAAGCTTTGTGCTAAGGGTCTCATTGGCTCTATAATAAAATTAGCAGATATATTTTAATCCAGCTTATTTTTTATTGTAAAAGCTGCAGTTTCGTAACTACGAACTTTATAAAAGCTCTCTTTACATGAGAACTTAATTCTCTTGTAAGAAGAAATCGATATTTAGCAAATAAAAGAAGTGTACGTTAAATGCAGAGCGCCAATCCCCTTTATAAACCTGAGGAGCGAAAATTCTTTAATAATAACACCAAATATGACCAAATAAAATTTGTTCATTTTGACGTATCTCAAATTCTAGTAGTTTTCGCAGTACCCAATTAAGACTAGGTTTCCTGGCAGAAAATCAATTCTTTTATTTTCGGATCAAGAGGCATGACATGGAAGACTTTTTTGCAATTACCTTAAAAGCACAGTTGGCGATTTTTTCCACGGCACACTAAAAGTAGACAATAGACAATGTAAACAACTCCAGGACGTGTTAGACAGATGCAAAAAGGATTAAATACAAAAGGATTAGCAATGAATTTATGCAGTGTTACTCGAGGTATTAACCTTAATTCCATTTTTATTCACAGTGGATACATCCATTTCAAATAAAGACAAACTGCGAACGATGAAAAAAGATATTGAAAAAATTCATTCTGGGAAATAAATTAACAATAAATTTTCAACTCCTGTTTTATCTTTTAAGCATTAATATGCATTTATTTTGTTTCAATGACCTAAATCCGTAAATGAAAATTTACGTTGACAGTACCTGCTATCGTAATAAATATTTACAATTTATGAACTCTGTATTAATTTCGCTAGTTTGCGTTGCTTTCATATTTACTTACACACTAATAATTTATTCACGTAGTTTCTGAATACAAAGTGGGAAATTTCTCGAATGTGGTATAGGTGTTAACTAATATACAATTTACAACACCGACGATTCGGTGCACTCTTGCACTTTATTCTGGGTCTATAATCATTGCAGAAAATAACAACAAAATAGTAAGGGAGACCGGTGTCAATTGTAGCAGGTGTCAAATGTAACAAGGGTAGGTAACAGGGCCATCTGTTCGAAGTAGATTATAACGCGCTTGCAGAGTGAAGCAGAAAGAGTCATAGCTCTTTGGTATTTAGTGTAAGTACATACGCGCAAATACGGCGTCTGTTTCTGACGAATGTCTGTACATCGACAAAAAAAGTAAATACAGGTAGTGACACACATTGTTTCTAAAATACTATAAGTGCTCTGCTCGGAAATATTTCAAGTTAAGGATCAGTTTGTGGTTACATCTGCTTTTATTTTTCATTAAAAACATTTCGAATATTTATCTAATAAATACAAAAAAGCAAATAATATCTTTATAAGTTAAGCGGCGTCAGTTGTAACACATGCCACTGTGTTTATTGTAACGTGGTTAATAATTAAGTACTATATTGATCATGATAAAAATTACAAGAAAAAGCCACTGCTATCGAAAACATAAAAGAAGAAGAGCAAAGAAAAGAAAAACAGTTCCGAAAGTAACAGTCGCAGATTACTCTTCAGATGGCTCCGATGAGGAAACTCTAATGTGTATTAGCTCATATTTTTTGAGCACAGGAGATTGGTTGTAGTGGCGAAAATGTAAAATCTGGACATCGGGCACATTAAATTGTACGAAGAAAGACCTATTTTATGTTTACCTAAACTGCAATTCTGTTAGCGACTAAAGGCATTGGTCAAAATGGTCTATATCACCAGCACAATATATATTTTGTTTGCTTTTAGTTGTCATCTGAATTTTGTATTTTCTGAGGTAATACATAAATGTTTTTTTTTTTCAATAATTTCGTCTTTTATCTGTTATTTTATTTTATTACATCACTGTTAAAATTTGTTACAATTAACACTGGCCCTGTTACTATTGACACCAGTTAGGTGGCAATTGCAACACTTGTAATGCCTGACTAAAAATCCTTATACTTTTATATTTGTCACAAGTTCGTTATAAGAGTTATCGTGGACGAAAAATCGTCACACACACACACACACACTCTCTCTCTCTCTCACACACACACACACACACACACACACATATATATATATATATATATATATATATATATATATATATATATATATATATATACATATATATACATATACATATACACACACACACATCGTCGTAAAAATAGTAAAAACGTGTTGTGGGGACCCTAATTCGTGCTTATTTACTGAAAACTCACCATCGAATTTTTTGGCACGATTACATTACCTCCCTGACCTACAATATGACGGGAGGTAAAAATTGGTGCTTGTATTCAAACAATATACTCTATCGAATGAGCTAAATAATTGATGTATAGATTCGTGTTACACTTTGTAAACCACTGATTTAATTTGTTTTTATCAACAAGTGAATCTACTACAATTTTCGTTTTTCGCTTGGACAATTTTCTTCTATTCCCAATAATAAAGCATATATTCGAGATGTCCCTTAACCCTGAGACAGCCTCTATAGTAAATACAATGCAATATTGTCTTTCTAAAAAACAGAGAAAATGCCAAATATGTTACATTTAAATGACATATTATATTCACTCTTCAAAACTTTTTCATTAATATGACGCCTTCCTCTATCGGTTTGTGTGATGCCGTCGATTTTTTCAGTAGCCCAGTTTGGGGCAGGAATGTAATGCCAGTGGGAATTCCGCTAGCCTGCCCTGTCCCTACAGCGGACGATCGGCACTTGATTCTTTGCTTCTCTGGAGCATCGATAATCGACATTTCCTGTTCGTTTATAGCTCTCATTTACTGCGCCTCACACTATCACTGACATATAACCCATCATTCCGGAAATCGTTCCACCATAGCGTAGAAATTTCCAAAAATAATCCACAGGGTATTTCAATTCATTTAAATAATAAGCAAAACTCATATGGGTTAAAACGATAATGAAAAACGCTGAACAAATCAATTTTTAGAATGAATCTTTTTAATATATTCTTTCTGAAAATTAATTTGGTTATTTGAAAATCCTGAAATTTTTTATACTTATTCGTATAATCCAATGCTAATATCTTTAAATTGATATAGTACCCATTTTTGAGTTATTACGTCAGATAGTCAAATATACCCATTTTTTTCAAAAAGTCTATAAGTACGAGTAATTTTCAAAATTCCAGATTTTGAAACCCTTTCTAGTTTCGTTCACGAAATATTTATATGTACTCTATTTTATACCTTCCGTCACCTTTAGGTAAGGCAGGTATTGTCTTTGGCCAAAAAATTCGGTGGTGAGTTTTTAATGAATAAGTTTTATGGTCCCTAGAATACGATTTTACTATTTTTACCATGATGTGGGTGCGCGCGCGCGCGCGCGCGTGTGTGTGTGTGTGTGTGTGTGTGTGTGTGTGTGTGTGTGTGTGTGTGTGTGTGTGTGTGTGTGTGTGTGTGTGTGTGTGTATGTGTGTGTGTGTGTGTGTGTGTGTGTGATAAAATTTTCGCCTGCCATAACTCTAATAATTCTTTCGTATTCTTCTTCGTTACATCCATATGAAGACCTGATTAGATTTGGGTTATAATTGGTAAACCGGAAACCGGAAGTGCCCTTATTTGAAGATTTTAACAGTTTTTGTTGAAAAAACGATGTTAAATATCATTTTTTTCACATTTAATGTTATTATAAATATTAAAGAATATTTTATTCTCTATTCGATTTTACTGCATTTTATATTTTATACTAAAATGATATAGAGTTACAAGATTATAAAGAAATAAAATTTCATAAATTAGCCAGCTATGCTATAACTTTGGAAACAGCTGCTATATTAAGAAAATTCTGATTGAAAGGTGTCAGTATCAAGTGTAATGGACATAGTACATATGTTTGTGTTATAATTTTACTGGAAATTTAAAATATTTTGTAGGGAATTTGTATAAAATACAAAACTACCAAACGGTAATGTACGAAAAGAAATATAATCTTTTGCAAGGAACTTTCTGTATGAAATTTGTACAAAATACATACAACTGACGGAAGGTAATATGCTGGCCACATCAGATTTTGTAAGAATAGAGTGGTGGGAACTGCCCCTATCTTAACTCCACCCTATTCATTAAGAAAATAGAGTTTACGTTTAAATTGTACCCCTAGGTTACCCATTTTCGGACAGTAACCCAAAAATGAGACAAAATACGTAATTATGCCAATTTTCACAATTTTTGAACTAGTTCAATTTGTATAAATAAAAATATGAAAATGGCTAAATCTGAAAAAATGAGATTTTTGGTCATTTGCATTCGTTCATAAAAAATAATCAGTTGTTCAAAAAATCTGAAAATTGGTATTTTTATATAATTTTGCACGTAGAATTTAATGGAAGGAATAATAGCAGGAATGCAGTCTAAATTTGTTTATTATTTAGTCTGAGGCCAATTTTTCGCTGCCACTTACAGACTAAATAATAAACATATTTAGACTGCATTCCTGCTATTATTCCTCCCATCAACAACATCATTGAGTACATTTTTCAGAGTGAATATCTCGGGAACGAAGAAAGATATCGACCTGCGGTTTCAAAATTTGGAATCAATATGTTAAGAAGTATCTAAAACTTTTTGCCCAAAAATGGATATGTGTATTCTTATATTGCTTTAAAGGGACATAACTTAAAAATAAGTGAAGATAACAACTTTGCGAGATCATTATTCTATTTTCCAAATAATATTACCTAAGTATACTAATTTGTACGATATTTATACAAATACTTGAACGTTTAGAAACAAATTCTGATAAAATAAATAAATAAATAAAATAAAAAATATATAAATAAATAAGTTTCACTCTTTTGTAAATAATGAAAATGATCGTACAAAATATTAACCCACCTTGCTTCCTGATGATGAAATATAATAAATTTGAGTCAGTATTTTGACAGACGTTCTCTGACAAATAAATCTGAAAAGTGCACGGCTGGGTTTATACCATCCGTCTTTGTGATCGCCTCGGCCAACGCCAACACAGGGGATGAAAAACGGAAGAAAAACAAAGGGTCTGCGGAGGGATAGATTCTGGAACACTGACGCGAACGGCGGAAGTGACGATTCAGAGAGATGGATACCCCGCTTTCATATAATGAGCCTGAGAATTTGTAATCTTTTGTGAAGCTGTGTGAGACGGACTTTTTCTTAAAATTCTATTACATTAATGGATTACATTTCCATTAGGAGTTACGAAGTTTTATATGTTATTCATAAGAGTTCAGAAATAATGGGGGTTTGCAGTACTTTTTAATTTTTTTATGTTATTCTTCATGAAAAGTTATATGTATTAGAACAAATAAAACATTTTTATTATAACAGTTTTTCTATTAAAACAAATATTGAAAACAGAATTTTTTGTATATAGTTTAAACGGCCCATTTTTACCCCCACAGCAGCGCGTTTTAGGCCGGCTATGTAGGCAATGCTCAATAGATGGTGCAGGATGGCGGTCCCTAGTAGCGTCATCTATCAATTGATGGTGTATTTACATTTTTACTTCCCGCTACCATTGGTAAGGGAAGTATAAGGATCGTGCTAAAAATCGCATATCGAGATTTTGGTAAATGACCACGTTTTAAGGTCCCTAGAATCCAATTTTAACATTTTCACGATGATGTCTGTGTGTATGTGTGTATGTGTGTGTGGATTTTCCACTCTAACTCAAATACTATAGTTCAGAAAATTTTGAAACCTTGTATTTCGAACTGTTTCTGTAATGGAAAGAGCCCATTAGATTTTGGTGTAAATTGAATAACTGGAAATGGCACTTTATTTGAAGCTCAAAATAGTTTTTCTTTGAAAAATACCTTTAAATGTTATTTTTTCGACATTAATGTTTTTATAAAAATTAAAGATTATTAAATTTTCTATAGATTTGCATTAATTCTTTTTCTACATATTATATTGATAAATTTATAAAATTATCTATAATTTAAATCCCGGATCCTACGCTTTTAACAAACAATACTCCTTGGCAGTTATTCAAATATATGTAACTGACAGATAAATGTCACTGTCAAAGAACTAATCATTTCAAATTAATAAAAGAGACGTTTTAAAAAGAAAAATGTAAATAGAACAATAGGAAAGGTAATCAATACAGTTTCCAGCATATGTAAATATGTAGGTATGTATTTAGATTAATAAAAATTAACGATTCGCCAAAAAGTTTAAGCTAATTCTTATTTTTGGATTAGTGAATTCTATTTTATCCAGGTATTTAAAATTTAATCTTCATTTTATTATCAAAAATGTAGTTACTTGCATTAGATTAGACTATGTTTTAAGAAATAAACTGTCAAAATTAGAGTAAAATTCGCTAATCCAAAAATAAGTAAATAAATAAATATATCATAAATAAAATAAATAAATAGATATATCATCATGACTTATTACGCAAGGTGTGCCAATCTGCTTTGTACACAGATATCGGTAATGATACAATATTTTCACCGTGCGGGAGCTTACCATACATCACCTCATGGGCACTCATTTCTAGGGTGGAGGGGTCAATTTTGTGCCATTTAAAATTGGAAATAGTTGGCGTTGGTCGGGACTGAACCCGGTTCCCCAGATTCGCGACCTGACACTCAGGTACGCGGCTACGAGACCTCATGGAGTCTCAAAAATAACAAAAGTACACTCAAAATACGGGCCTTTAAATCTAAAGTATAAACCATAAATCTAAACCTAATTTTCATTTGTGAATGTACCTTTAATCTCCTGAAACCGGTAAATATTTCAAACCACTTCAATACAGACAGTTGGCGTTTTAATGTTACGAACAAACTTCACTAGTTGCCGTACACATGTAGTTTAGAATATTAGAACCAAGGACCAATAATATAAATTAGAACCATGACCTATGACGTCATAAGAGTGGGGGGGGGCTAGATTTCAGCATGAAATTTAGGCACGATTATTTTTACTTCCTTGTACGAAGTAAAGGAAGTATTGTAATAGCGAAAAATTTCGGTTTTGAGATTTCAACGTAAATATTCATTTTGACCATCCCTGAATCCATTCTGACTAATTTCATCGTGACGTCTGTACGTACGTACGTATATCGCATAACTCAAAAACGGTAAGCCGTAGAAAGTTGAAATTTTGTATTTATGACTTCTATAACATCTAGTTGTGCACCTCCCTTTTTGGTCATTACATAATTTCCAGAAATGGTACTTTTTTTGAAGCGTATAATAGATTTTAATGAAAAACTATTTTAAAATATAATCCAAAACGTTTCAAATTTGGTATATAAGACTTTTATATCAATTGAAATAACATAGCAGATTTTGGTTAAAACAGGCTAACCTGAAGTTGTTAACAATTTTTCTTGAATAAAATGGTTTCATTTTGATTTTAGAAATAAATGCTTCAAAGAAGAGTTTTAGAGAATTAAACTCTGCGTCTAGCACATCAAGTATTATTAAATTAGCCCTTTGTATAAGCGGGATATGTAAATTTAAAACTTATATACTTTTTGGTTTTTGTAATGAAGCTTGTTATGGATTAGGACAAAAAATAACAAAAAAATAAAAAATACATGTTAATGTCAAATTACGTCAAACACGTGCAATTTTATAATTGGGTCTATACTTCATCTTCATA
This sequence comes from Harpalus rubripes, assembly GCA_963082715.1. Classification (NCBI taxonomy): domain Eukaryota; kingdom Metazoa; phylum Arthropoda; class Insecta; order Coleoptera; family Carabidae; genus Harpalus; species Harpalus rubripes. The sequence goes on along the minus strand of OY720449.1, from coordinate 11,320,604 downwards.
TTGGTCTTGTGTACAAGGAAGTCGTGTGGTGACCACATCAGATTTTTTCTTTGATATTTGAAAAAAAGAAAAAAATATTTTCTTTTAATTACTGTAAGCAAAGTATTAAAATGTGAACCACCCTATTAGCATAATAAATTCATTAAAATTTCAGTGTCAACGCACGCTACAAATTTAGATATTACAAATTAATGTGTAGGCCACTACATTATTTAATTACATATATGAATATTAATTTCAGCATTTGACAATAACCCAAAGTACAAATAATATCCGCATAACCTACATAAACGAAAGCAAATACACCAACTAATTATTCAGAAATAGAATTCATGAGAATAACGATATATCGTATACAAATTTTCATGCTTCAAAGTGCGATGAAAATTAGTAGACGTTTGTAAATATAAATTAATACTAAATTGGAAAACGTATCTATCTCTTTGAAAACATGGTTTCCTGTGGGAGTACCTTGTTCAAATATGATTAGCTTTAGTTGGTTTCAATGCTTTATACTCCTAGTAAATGAAAATCTTTTTTATCTGGAATGGAATTTTACAGTTTAATCGAAAGATCAAACCGCGTATCCATAATTTTGCGGTTTTGCGTTCATGAAAGAATTTTTGCTTACAAAATCGAGAGGCTAAAAGAATTTCAAAATTAAATTTTTCAAAATCATAAGGAAAACCTAATTTTTATTTTTTTCTAATAAATATATAAACAATATAAGAACATCGAACGCAGTTTTATATACAGGATGTTAAAAAAACAAGGGTAACAGATTTATAGTACAGAGAAGAAGTCAAAATAAGTCAAAAAGTTTTATTCAGTGTGTCCGAAAGAGTGTGTTAAAAAAAACTTAAATTCGAGTAGGCTATGGACAAAGAAACGTACGTCAATTTATTGGGATTTTCAGGTATCAAGAGATGGCGCTGATCGCATTAAACACTGGTACACTTTTCGTTGACCTGTGTGAACGTAGCATTTCTGTCAATTGTATTTCTTTAGTTTTCGTATTATTTTCTCATTTATTAGTGTTTTTACCTTCCGTCACCTTTAGGTAAGGAAGGTATTGTCTTTGGTCAAAAAATTCGTTGGTGAGTTTTTGATGAATAAGCACGTTTTAGGGTCCCTAGAATACGATTTTACTATTTTTACGATGATGTCTGTATGTGTGTGTGTGTATGTATGTGTGTCTGTGTGTGTGTGTGTGTCTGTGTGTGTGTGTGTGTGTGTGTGTGTGTGTGTGTGTGTGTGTGTGTGTGTGTGTGTGTAACAAAATTTTCGTCTACGATAACTTCCTTACTACAATTCTAAAAATTATAATTCTTTCGTATTTCTCTTCGTTACATCCATGTGAAGAGCTGATTAGATTTTGGTTAGAATTGGACAACCGGAAGTACCCTCATTTGAAGATTTTAACAGTTTTTCTTGAAAAAACTATGTTAAATATCATTTTTTCACATTTAATGTTCTTATAAATATTAAAGAATATTTTATTCTCTATACGATTTGACTGCATTTTATACTTAATATTAAATGGATACAGAGTTAAAAAATTATAAAGAAATTAAATTTCATAAAGTAGCCATAGCTATGGAAACAGCTACTATATTAAGAAAATTTTGATTGAAAGATGTCAGTGTCAAGTGAAATTGACATAAGGTACGTTCTATCCGTTCTATCGGTGTCAGAAATATTCCTACTAGAATAAGAATATTCCTAAAGCAATAGAACGCTCAGTGGTAAATAACTGTCAAGTAAAAAATAAATACGATAGAACAGTGGGAGTGTTTATGTGTTATTGTTAGTTAACAACTAAAGCTAACTTTGTATGTTTATTTTGGATCTTCAAAATGTTGTGATTACAGAGATTATAAATATATAAAAATATATTAAATAATAAAAATGTAAAGGAGGTATTTCTTTGAGCACAGTCTAATCTGAACATTGACAAATGTAACAGAAAGGTACGCGCGACAGTCGGCTAGTACAATTTTGAATTTATCTCCAATCTATATATCTTCCAACCAGCGCTTCCAGCTATGAAGTTGGAATGATTCGTAGGAATATTCAGATTTTTTTGACGCAAAAGAACGATCATTGAGGTTCTACTAGAAGAAGTAGTAAGATTTCTGACACCGATGGAACGTACCTATAGTGTGTTTGTCTTATAATTTTACTGGAAACATAGGATTTTTTGCTATAAATTTTCTGTATGGAATTTGCATAAAATACATGCAACTGCCGGAAGGTAAAGTACAAGAAATAGAATCTTTAGCAAGGAATTTTCTGTATGAAATTTGTACAAAATACATAGAACTGACGGAAGGTAATGTGCTGGCCACATCAGATTTTTTATTTATAATTCAAGTACGTATAATAGAGTTTTTGTAGTCATATAGTTGTAGTTTCATGTAAATATCAAATGTGTACCACTGTTTGCAGTTCTAATATTTGCCGCTAGTTAGCGTCTTCTTATTTGAAAATTCCAATACTATGTTCCGGAAGTCAACCAAAAAGCCAGTGTCTTGATTCCTGGTACACCATGGCTCCTGAATATTTTCATTTATTTCAGGACAGATTGACATTGAATGGGCTACTTGCGTGCCATTTTTTTATTTAATATTTTTGAAGAGACGATAACAACTTGCTTCCCATATTTTCTCTTTTGGCAAAATTTTCATTAATTAGCCAGAAAAAAAATAATGAAATTTTAATATTTAAATTGCCGCCATGTATGACGTAGAATTACGCCAAACCAAGGAATGACTGTAAAGCAATAACATCGGTACGTCCAATAGTAATGGCATGTGCGCAGATCCTGTTTGACGTTTGAATAATAGTTTGGAGGTTAATATTTTCGTTTGTCGTTTTAATCTTGTACAAGTATAAGCTAAGTTAAAATCCTTCAAAATCCTGCTTAACAAATCGAAATACGTAATAAAAGTAAAAGAAACCACGCAAATTGTAAATAATAAAGAAGAGAGACAGTAACAGAAAAACGAACTAATGTCAAAATCAAATTAAAACTCACACTTGCTCGCCATCTACAGGTTATACATTACATTGCATTACATTAAATATGCATCCCTTTCTCCAGTTCAAAATAACGACGTCAAAGAAAATATGCATTACTCTCCCTCGATGTTTAATATAGCATTTTATATGAATTAATTCTGTACTGTATTAGTAAATTTGCAATCTTGGATAACTAGTTTGCGAAGTATTATCTTCTTTTAAAAAATAATATTTACATGCATATTTATGAAGGAATACCTGCGTTTAGAAATTTTAATGAATTTTTTCTAAAAAAGATTTCTTTGTTTGAATTAAACAAGCATGGTAAGTTTATTATTTTTTTACATAAAAAAATAACTTTTTAGTTTTTAGCTTGTGTTTCTGGCAGAATAATACATTCTGGATGGATTACACTGTGTCAAGAACGAAACTAGATGTTAAACTTTTTGAACATTTACATGGTCTTGGATTCCTACAGCTAATTATGAAAATGATATGCAAATAGTATTCTCTTTCTTTTTTGACATAATTTTTAATATTTAAATACCGTTTATATTCCTTAATGATTTCATTATATTTATCAAGAAATTCGCTTAACTTTTATCATATTTTGTTTAAATATTAAATCTTGTTTCACCAAACATATAATATATACGACTTTTTAATTCTTTACCAGTTCAAACAACTTCATTGCACATTTCACAGATGAAACTAAAATATAAAAACTAGAATGAAACGTTCATTAAAATAAATGACTACAATTTAGTAGGTTGTTTTAAGCTGTTCTAAGGGGTGTATTTAGACTTGCATAAAAAACCGATTCAGCTGCTGTTTTTGTCTGTTTGAGACCATTTATTTTAATACACACGTATATATTTCAACGTTTAATAAAACACCTTTGTAAAACAGGAAAAATGTTATATTTGTAAGTGCTTTGTCTAAATTTTTGAACAAAAAAACAAGATTCGTTAAATAGTTTAAGGCCCCGTATTTTTACTTCCGAATAAAGTTTCGAATAAGTATTCGTCAAATAAATTTATTCTATATATTTATCCAACGCATAATTCCATAGCGTCTTTTCACACATTTGACAGAAACAAATCAAATAGCTATCTATCGAATAACTTTAACGTTCGTGAATTGGTAACCTTGCAGAGTGAATTTGTGTCAATATTATATCAGCCGGCTCATAAATGACGTTTAATAGTCATCTTTCGTGAATAATACTATAATACAGTTTTTATATTTTGCGTTCATAATGAAGTTATTACGATACGCAATTTTTTGTTTTAGACGGTTGGTACTAGATGACGATTCTTTAACCCAATTTTACCTAATTTATTTTTAGTTAATTGACAATGCATTGTAATAATATAATGTCGAAATTATTATTATTTTTTTTTATTTAGGGAGGATTATTTACACGAAAATGTAAAAATGGTTACAAATATAATATAATCACAAATTGAGTAAGTAAATGTTATTGTAGAAGGCGCAAAATATAAAAAATAGTATAAAGAACTCATTTTATAAGACTTTCTTTCGCACTTGTCAATTAGAAAACTCGCTAACGCTCGTTTTCTAAATTTTGACGCGTGCGAAAAAAACACGTCTTATAAAACACGTTCTTTAATATACTACTGTGACGGTGTTTTGTCGAAATGAAACTTGGTAACTAGGTAGAATCCTGAATTTGGATTGGCTTATAAATTTATGAGTGAAATAGTCAAATACCTTAAAAATGTGATTGAAAGAAGAACAAAAATAATACACTGCAGCAAAAACCAACACATCAAACACTTTTGAAGCTTCGTCTTTGAATACAAAATACGAAGTGAAAATGCTAAATTTTAAATATCAATGTGTCAAATCACCAAAAAAAAAAAATAGTATATTGTGTATCTAGTAGGAAAAGTTATATATTCCCGGACGATGGTGGAGATTGCGGGACGAGCCGTAGGCGAGGCCAGCAACACCAGGAGTCCGGGGAGTCACTTTTTCTACGTGGTACACATACAATTTTTTTTCGATCAAAATATATTTGAAAAATATCAGATTTTGTGTCCGGGAATACTTTATCACGCGCCGGAAAAAATATGCCCGGACTGTTAGTTTTCGTTGCCTAGCAACTACACTAAACTACCGGAACAATGCACTTTTCGGTTCGAAAACACACCGGAAACGTATCAGTTTTCGTCCGATCGAAAAAAAAAACAAATGTGTCAACACGCACTTTCCCCGCCAACTCTGAAGATATTGCGGAAACTATTTGCTTGTGGTGCCATCTGCCGACGATTCCAAATCCATATACTCTCTTTACTCTCTACCTTCCCTGCTACTCCTGCTCCAGAAGTTCTTCTATCACAAAAAGTCCTATTCGCTGTCAGGGGGTTGAATGATACGTTAAATGTCAGATGTTCATGTCATTGTGTTGACATGAGTAATTGATTTCTTTATTAATAAGTTGAATTAAGAGTATATTTTACATTTATTAATCAATATTTACCTACAGACGTGTAATATGAGTGGTCTTTTATATCTATGAATACACGCAAAATGTACGTATTTTATAACAGTTGTAGATAAATAAATTTATTCTCTGTAATGATCTGCATATTTTTCTTCTAAACTTTTCTCTGGGAATTAAAATAAGTATTTGTTGATTCAAACAACACTGTATTCTTCTTTCCCGAAGGCATTGTAAAACATGAATAATAACAAGAGCTATAAATATGCTGTATTGAATTCAGAATATGGAGAATAGCCCTGCAAACATGTGACATTATTGGAAAATATTACAACGGAAATTCCTGGCATCTTTATGAATATATCAAAACAGAGAGGTGAAAAATTCTTTTAAAGCCTTTATTGCCAACAGCTTTTTGAAAGTGTTATTGGTTCCAACTGTCAATACGTCAAAAACGAAACAGCAGTTTGAAGGGTCAAGACAAAAAATTCGCCAGGGGAGCTTTTTATACTATGCTTAACAAGAAAAAGCTTTCGAGGGAAAAGAAAATGTGAAATAGGTAATAAAAGAGTCTAATGCACCCTTGAGCATATGATACATACTTCATCTCGGCATTGCATACACCAAAGAGCTCAGTGGTTATTAACTAACCTTTAATTTATTCAGCACTCAAGAAGTACAGGGTTCAAATTCATAATAGCGCAAATTCTAAAGAGAAATTAATTAGCAGGATGAATATTAAACTAGTTATGAAATTTTAAATTATTTTCATAAGCTTTACTAACTATCTTAGATTTTGTTTTGCATATTTCAAGAACTTCAACACTGTTATTAATATAAATACAATGTTTTTCTTTTTCTTGATACCGCATTTACCATTTACATATTTACAAATTAGCAAAAAGTAATTATCTATCCTTTATTAAGAAATATAAAGGCGCTTTCTTTTTTTGGGTGAAAATGAACTGATCTTACCTCGTACTGAACTGAACTGAACTACTCCTAAAAAGAACAGTATATTTTTTTAAAAATAAGAAGTAGAAGATAAAAACATATATAGCATTATATTTATAATACAATAATATGCTGAATTTGCTTGTGGTTATAGTCTGTTGTATATGTGATTTGATTTTGACATATTAAATTCTTTTACCTTTGAGTATTTAAATATGGATGTATTTCTTATGGCAATGAAACATGATATAACGTTTAAAACTAATTAATTTCTTCTATTCATGTCATTTTAATATCAAATACAAAAAAGGCAAAATACATAGCAGTCAGTCATACTAACGTGACATTGACATTCGGGATCAGTTCAGGATCTATATGATCCTGTTTCAAAGGAGGTGCTTCGCGGGGGCAGGGACGAAGAAAATGGGTAGTACAAGATCATTTATCCCCTTTTAAATAGAACGATTTAGGGTAGATGTGTGCTACTCGGAGTTAATCTTCTTGATAAAAAGAAAGCGGCTATAGTAACAATTCATTTTAACATGTCAACTGCACTTGACACAGACATCTTTCAATCTATCTGAATTTTCTTAATATAGTAGCAGTAGTTGTTTCCAAAGGTGGCTACTTTATGAAATTTAATTTCTTTATTATTACCTTCCATCACCTTTAAAAAATTCGGTGATGCGTTTTTAATGAATAAGCACGTTTTAGGGTCCCTAGAATACGATTTTACTGTTTTCACGGTGATTATAGGTATGTATGTATGGATGGATGTATGTATGTATGTGTGATGATTTTTTCGGATCGCATAACTCGGATACCAACTTTCCAAAAATTGTAATTTAATTATATGAGGTCTCATGGCCGCGTGCCTGAGTGTCTGGTCGCGAATCTAGGGAACCGGGTTCGATCCTGACCACGGTGTAGTATCTATAGGTGAGTGCACGACGTATTTCAGTGGCATTACGAAGAATGGCTAACTAACTGGGCTAGTTCATACAGTGTGCCGCTAGATGTCAGGTTTTGTTGCGACCCGGTTTTTACACAAAATATTTAAAATATTAAATTATTCATATATAACGCATAATATTCTATATTTTCAATCATTACCTTTTATCTTTTGTCAGTTCTGTGTATGTATTTTGTACAAATTCCATATAAAAATGTTTAACAACATATGTCAAATGCACTTGACATTGACACCTTTCAATCAGAAATTTATTTTAGTACCTGTTTCTGTGATTATAGTGTAGCTGGCTGCCGCTAAATTGCACATTTTGGCACCTTAAAAAGACTAAATTTCTCTTTATTTAATCCATACCCTATTGTGCATCTAGCAAAACATTTTTTGTCAAATTGTAACGGGTCGCGTTAGCGCCATTTTGTTTCCCAGTTACTTAGCCATGTCAACGCATCTCGTGCTCTCACCTATAGATACTACACCGTGATCCTGACCGACGCCTAATATTTCAAGTTTTAAATGGCACAAAATTGACCCCTGTGGTGCACTCTCCACGCCAGCAATGAGTGCTCGTAAGGTGACGCCTGGTAAACGCCCGCACGGTACAAATATGTCATCATCATTACCGAATTCTGTGTACAAAGCAGATTGGCACACCCAGCAATGGGGAATATGCCGTGATGATATATTTATTTATTTATTTATTTATAATTTTTGCGTATTCCTTTTCTTTACATCCTTATGAAGAGCTTATTAGATTTTGGTTATAATTGGTCGACCGGAAGTACCCTCATTTGAATATTTTAAAAGTTTTTCTTGAAAAAACATTGTTAAGTTTCATTTTTTCACATTTAATGTTATAAATATTAAAGAATATTTTATTCTCTATTCGATTTGACTGCATTTTATATTTCATTTTAAAATGATATAGTTAAAAATTTTAAAGAAATTAAATTTCATAATTAATATAATTCTAGTAGATGTCAATGTGACGTGCGAATGACATTAGTATGTTTGTGATATAATTTTACTGCAAATATAGAATCGATTTTATGAAACTTTCTGTATTAAAAATATAGAATTTTTCGTAGGAAACTGTCTATATAAAATTTGTATAAAATACATAGAACTGACGGAATGTGCTGGCCACATCAAATTTATTCAGATTTAATGTTATTATAAATATTAAATAATATTTTATTCTCTATACGATTTGAGTTTTAAAAAAAATCTGATGTGGCCAGCACATTACCTTCCGTTAGTTCTATGTATTTTGTAAAAATTCCACAAAAAAAGTTTCTTCCAAAAGATTCCATATTTTCAGTATTCAGATATATTACCTTACCCTGTATTGATTCATAGCCATACGAATTACGTTATTTTCAGTGTCTCTGTCACTGACACTAGGTCACTATCCAATTTTCACATATTTAGTTTTACATTTGCTAATAAACTTACCAGTTGACTTAGTTTTGAATTTCGAATGCTATTATTCACGACAGATGACTATTCTAGGTCATTTGTGAGCAGTCTGATATATTTTGCCAAAAGAAAAAATATGTGTAGCAAAATTTTATCGTCTCTTCAAAAATATTAAATAAAAAAATCTGATGTGGCCAACACATAACCTCTCGCCAGATATTTTACCTGGTTGTACGCATAAAACGAAAAATATTTTTAAATACAAATACATATATTCATATCTGACTACAAAATAATTCTCACATATATTTGCAAAATATATGGGATATTTTAAAATAAATTATGTACAATACGTACATTTTCGTTATATTCAATATCCTGAAATTTTCTTTTTCTACTTTCCTTTTCTTTTTCTTTATATTCGTCATTTTTTCACAAATTCCTTTTATATTCTTTTTTACGTATATTATTTTGCGTTGTTGACTTTTTTTATTTTCATAATCTTCATAATAATAATATACAAATATTTTTGACAAGAGGCATACAAATATTTTTGACAGTGACATTTATGTGTCAATTACAAACATTTGAATTTCTTGCCTTGTAGTTTGATCTGAGATTTTTTACATCAAATTATTTTATATGCCTTTCTTTATCTCTAAATCTATAGAAGGTATAGTAATGAATTTATATTTATCGAATAAAGAATTTAACGTT
>OY720449.1:11306059-11308559 GCA_963082715.1 Harpalus rubripes | reverse complement strand
CATTAAATCATATGACATTTAAAATTTATACAACCTAACAAAAATAAAAATTAACCAAATGAATAATAACGTTCTATAATGCCAATAAAAATAACACAATCAACAATATATCAAATATAAATAATGTTTTCATACTTACATTTATAATAATTATTAGTAATACCAGTAAAAATGCGATTTAGAAATTTGACATTGACGGATATCGTTTGATTATGATGTTTGAAAGTAGCGGTAGTGGGGGAAAAAATACCAGAGAAACCAGGATTATTTCGTGGTTGCCGTGGTCCGACATTTTACCAACTTTTTTCAGGAACCGCGTAAATAATTTCAGGACTTACGGAACACAAAACCGTAAATCTGGTCGTACCGGTTGCGTAACGGAACATACTATATATGGATATAGAGTACGTGCACGTCACGTTGACAACCATGTCAAAATCAGCTGAGTGGAAGAAAACATCTGCTAATAAGTAATAATTTTATTTTTCGGAATCAAGGTAGATCTGCATGGTCCGCATCTGACGTGTGATATGATTCTAACGTTTCATTATAAAAATAATTTTGTGCGACTATTGAATTAAATAACAAATCTATTAAATTAAAATAATATAGTACCTAAAATGAACTCAATATAATATAATAAATTACTTCAAATATCAAAAAGTCAAAACCTTGTCACATGCCAATCGCATAGTTGCATATGTTTACTTCCACTCAGCTGATTTTGACATAGTTGTCAACGTGACGTGCACGTACTCTATAGAGAATTATAGGGCACGAGCAGACACGTGACTCGAGCGACCTTGACGTGCTAGGAATCAGTTGATTTGTGTGCGCATGTCATTTTGACAAGAACAATGTCACTTTGACAAGACCAATGTTTTGAGTTATTTTAATTTTGAAATGTTGAGAAGTTATTATTTTTAATTTCATGTGTTTTACTGCCTGAAAATTGTACATTAATAACATTTTAACAGTTCAAAATCAAAATAAGTCAAAATATTAGTCTTGTCAAAGTGACACTGTTCTTGTAAAAATGACATGCGCACACAAATCAGTTGATTCCAAGCACGTCAAGGACGCCCGAGTCACGTGTCTGGTCGCGGCCTTATAATGTTATAAATATTAAAGAATATTTTATTCCCTATACGATTTGTATGCATTTTATACTTCATATTAAATGGATATAGAGTTAAAAAATTATAATGAAATTAAATATCATATATTAGCCAGCTATGCTATAACTCTGGAAAAAGCTGCTATATTAAGAAAATTCTTATTGAAAGGTGTCAGTGTCAGTGCAGATGACAGTATGTATGTGTTATAATTTTATAAATATAGGATCTTTTGCTAGAAAGTTTCTGTATGGAATTTGTATAAAATACAAACAACTGCCTTAAGGTAATGTACAAGAAATAGAATCTTTGGCAAGGAACTTTCTATAATACATAGAACTGACTTTGGCTTAATGTCCATGTAACTGTAAAGTAACCTTGAGTTTGATTTTTTAAAGATGTCTGATCAAGGTCACAGTGTCAGTAAAAATCTCGAAGGACCTTTGCGCTATAAACAGTTTTAATAACTTATTTTTTTTTTGCACTTAGTTTGATTTTAAATGCTTAACCGTTATTGTTTCTCTTATTAAAATAAAGTATTTATTCTCTTCTTCTGTAGCCGGATAAAGAAAATGTTGATTTATTTCCTAAGAAAACTACTCGTTCAGTGTAAACGTAGACAATAATTTCTTGAAAGTCAAGTAAAATATTACCCAGGAATCTTTTTTAACTTGAGTAAATGATTTGGAAATTCTTAGTTTAGTTCCCAGTGGTAATCAAAATAAAAACTTGGACGTAAGAAAGGAAAGGAAAACTTTTACAAAGAGTTAATATCACTTGAAACTAAGATTTAACTTGAGAAGTCTATCAGAACTCAGGAAGAACTAATTGCTCTCCTTAAGGTCAACTTAAAATGTTGTTGCAAATTGAGTTTAGGTTAGTTTCGTAACTAAAGGGTATAATGAATGTGAAAAAGGTGCATCGAAGTACGAAACTGAGGAAATGATATGAGGAAGTCGATTTAAACCAACTTATGTGCCTCAAGACATCCTCAAAGAGCAGGAAGCGAGAATGGTATTAGAGTTATGTATAGTTACAATTAATTTAGTTCCAAAACTTTATGCTTTCCCACTTGTTCAAAGTAATACGCTATAAAAGGAGAACTTCTACCTATACACGAGTCATCAAGTTAGCTATTCAGGAAGTCTAATTAAATTTTTCTCTAAGAACTACATTCAAAATTAAATGGAGATTTAAATTTTGAGTTTTTGTTTAATTATTAACACAATGATATGCTATTGCCCGGTTTTTCAGTGGTGGTTCAAACTGCGGCTCATTTGAACCTTGAACTTGAACCTGAACTAATTTCTGTTTATAATGATACGCATTTGTACTATACTTGGTTTCTCGTAAAAAAATCTGATGTGGCCAGCACATAACCTCTC
>OY720449.1:11291059-11303559 GCA_963082715.1 Harpalus rubripes | reverse complement strand
TTAAATTTTGTATAGATTTGCATTAATACTTTTTCTATATATTTTACGGATAAATTTATAAAATTATCTATAATTTAAATCCCAGAGCCTACGCTTTAAACAAACAAAACGCAGTTATTCAAATGTATGTAACTGACAGATAAATGTCACTATCAAAAAACTAATCATTTAAAATATTATATAATATTAGTAACGTTTTAAAAAGGAAAAAGTAAATAGAACAATAGAAAAGGAATTCAATACAGTTTCCAACATAAATATGTAGGCATGTATTTAGATTAAAAAAAATGAACAATTCGCTAAAATATTTAAGCTAATCATTTTTGGATTAGTGAATTCTATTCTATCCCGGTATTTAAAATTTAATCTTCATTTTATTATAGTTCGGGTGGCTCAATGGTTACAGTAACGCCTCGGGGGCTCTGGGTTCGAATCCAACTAAGGCATGGATGTGTCAATGTGAACCCACTCTGTAATTGGAATTTAATCCTTTTGAGGGGTTTAAAAAAGGGAGTTACTTCGATTAGATTAGACTATATTTTAATAAATAAACTGTCAAAATTAGAGTAAAATTCGGTAATTCAAAAATAAGGATTAACTTAATCTTTTCTGTGACTCGGGCGGTAAATGGCGGGAGGTATTGTGTTGGCCACACCAGATTTTTATGACTATTTTTGGCGCCAATCTTTTTATTTAATTATTTGCGAAAATAACATTATTAAAATAAAAATATTGCATAAATTTTAATTTAAAATACTATTTGAAAAATGTGAAACAGGTTCATTGTGTGAAGGAATACATTTATTTTAAAGTATAAACTCAGTTTTCGTTTAATCTGATTAGATTTGTTCCAACCTATTAGAAATGTACAGCGGATTTTCACACTAATCCTGGTATATATGCATTGAACCAAGAATTGAGTAGGTAAAGCTGTTTAATATTATAGTTGAATCGCAGAGCATACTGCGACCTGGAGCTTGATTCTTGAAACCGTGAGAAACTCAACGCACGCGAACAACATCGCACGGTCCTGTATCGTGTGTGCCCAAACCATTTACAAAATAGGTATTCTCGACTAGTGTACGATATTGGTGAAGATGTGCGCATGCAAATAGATGAGCACAAACGAACGAACTTTCTACCAACCAATAATATGCTTTCACTAGTATCATGTGATGTTATTATAATATGTTCGACTGTCACAATGTTACTTTAGATTAGATGTTCGGGCCTCATAGCTCGCATTCATTTTAGTTTAATACAATATTTATTATATAAAAAAGAAACAAATGATGTAAATGGTGAACAGAGAATTAAGTTAAATGATTTTTTTAATCCAAAGCTAAATGAAGGAAATTTAGCAACATTATTATTATAAACATAGCCAAAAATTGTGGGAAGAAATAACCATTATTAAATAAATTTTTAAAAATTGAAAGCTGTAGCGAAAAGTAAGTTTCATATTATGTATTTAATTTACATAAATTCAAGAACTATTCGCTGTTTCTAATATAAGGTTTAGTTGATTCAACACTTCTACTTTAGCCATAACCTACAATGCATAATAATGAATATATTAAAGTTATATATGCAAAACAATTTAAAATACCTGTTGCACACTTTTTCTATCTTTGATTTTATAATAATAATTTATATTAGCACATATAACTCCTGGTATAACATATGCGATATCTCCTTCGAATGGTTTCGACCCACTCTATGTTAGCGCATGCGAAATTTTCATGCCTCCCCACTCTTTTCGTACTCAAGAATACCATAGGGAAGTTCGTATGCGCCAAAAGTATAAAAGCGCATACGATAAATTTCGAGAATCAAGCCACTGGACGCACCAAAGAGCATAATCTACATATCGTGTTTTATATTTGTACTCCATTCGAACAAGCATTTTCTTATTAATAAAAGTATTTATTTACAGTTATTATTTTATCATTGTCTGATACTAACTAGTCAATGTTCCAAAGGGAGGGTATACTCATATTTAGACTAGCATTAGTACAATTGAAAAATTCATTGTCTTCAGAGGGATTTTGTACCTCAGTTGGTAGAGTATTCTACTGAAAATAGAAAGATCTTGAGTTGAATGAATGGTGGTGTATGAATTTTTCGGAAAACTCTTTCTTCGTATTTAATTCACGTTTATTAATGTTATAAAAATAAGGGAAGAAAAGCAGTTTAATATACAGGGTGTCCAATGAGGAAACTTACAAACTTTCACCATGTATTTTAGGGGCCTTTCGAAGTAAAGTTCATATATTAACTCAATGAACGATTGTGAAAGTCTTCAAAAATATATTGATAATTTGACTACTTGGTCTCAAACTTCTGAATTATATTTTAACACGAATAAATGTAAAATAATGACATTTTTTAGGAGACGTCAAATCATAGACTTTAATTACAAGATGTCCAGGGAAACATTGCAAAGAGTTAGTGAGATTACTGATTTGGGTATAATATTTGATGACAAATTATTATTCTACAAACATGTGCATGCAACTGTAAAGTCACCATACAGGAATTTAAATTTTCTAATTAGGTGTACACAAAACTTTCAAAATATTTCTACTATTATGTCTTTATACAACTACTACGTACGATCAAGTGTTGTTGTCAAATATGGAGTCCATATTATGCAAGATACAAAGATATAATTGAGAAAGTGCAAAAATATTCACTAGATATTGTTGGTTAAAAATAAACAGGGAATATATACGAAATCTGAGTTATAATACAGCATTATCAACTTTGAATTTAACATCTCTTGAAAATCGTAGAAATATTTTGTGCGTACTTTTCATTTATAAACTACTGAATAACATGATAGTTGACAGTAATATATTAGCACGTCTAAATTTCTGTACAAAAAGAATATCTTCTAGGTGTAATTCAGTATTCTTCATACAACGTTTTCAAACAAATTGTGTGCAAAACAATAAATGACTTAAATATAGAATTTGATTTGTTTTTTGAGAGATTCAATGTATTTAAATGTAAATTGGTTACTAGTTTTATGATTAAATAGAATTTCTGTAATTTAGCTAAATACTCACTATGTACATTTTCGATTTTCATTCTAATATGTATACTGTCAATGACTTAGTTTTTGTATGTCTACTCTGTTTCATATTATTATTTTATGTGTATTGTTTATATACCCTCTGTAATTGGGATTATATATCCTGTAGAGTGGTTAATAAATAAATAAATAAACTATGGCTTAATTCTTCTCCAATATCTATAAACACTCAAAACCAATACTTACTGAACAATGCAATTCAAGTTACGTACTTTGAGAATAATTAAAAAACCCTTTTAATAAATATTAACTTCTATTTTCTATGACCCCTGAAATTCAGTATCATTAATTCTGTTAATTAAGCTAATATCTAAAGAAAAAACCATTAACATCTTCCAAATCATTTAACGAAAATAAGATTTTAAATTTCAACTTAAAGTACGTCTTATATTTCGGAAAATTCGGTATTCATTTGGGCAAAAAACAAATCATCAATTTAAGACTAGACTCTACCTTATTATTAAAATTTAGTATGCTATAAAGACGACTTTCTCGTTTGCCTGTGAATTATTTGGAAATTTCCCCAATCTGATAAGCAGTTTTAATCGAATTTTCTATTAAGGACGAAGCGCCTGCAAATCCATTATTTATTTTTCTTCTGGGAGTGTTTTATTTGGCTCGTTAGTTCTATCAAATTTCGACAATGCACTAAATTACTTACGCTTCTCGCAATTCGTTGCCTTGGTAACGGACTTGTTCCAAGTCTATGTTCCAGTCTCTAGTGGACTTATCTGATGTCAGGTCGCTGTGTTTCACACGTCCCTTAAAATTTTCATTGACTTACCACATAATCTTACAAATGAAGTACTATAGAATCTATTTAGTAAAATTGATAGATATAGTTAGTCTTTCATTCAATATTAACAAAAATGAAATATTATATATTGATGATATTTTTCCTATACACGGTGATTCTTTTCAAGGTGTACATAGGAGAGTAACATGGGAAATCAGTTTATTGCAAACCGTTGCCCCCCGTTTTAACCCACGGCAATAATTATGGTGTCAATACACAGATATAAAAAAATCTGATGTGGCCAGCACATTACCTTCCGTCAGTTCTATGTATTTTGTATAAATGTCATACAGAAAGTTGCTTGAATAGGATTATATTTCTTGTACATTACCTTAAGGCAGTTGTATGTATTTTAAACAAATTCCAAACAGAAAGTTTCTAACAAAAGATCCTATATTTCCAGTAAATTTATAACATAAACATTCTGTCAACTGCACTTGACACTAACACCTTTCAATCAGAATTTTCTATTTTCTCAATGTAGCAGCTGTTTACAGAGTTATAGCAAAGCTGACTAATATACATGATATTTAATGTCTTTATAATTTTTTAACTCTATGCCCATTGAATATGAAGTATAAAATTCATTCAAATTGTATAGAGAATAAATAATTCTTTAATATTTATAATAACATTAAATGTAAAAAATGATATTTAACATCGTTTTTTCAAGAAAAACTGTTAAAATCTTCAAATGAGGGTACTTCCGGTTGACCAATTATAACCAAAATATAATCAGCTCTTCACATAGCTGTAAAGAAGAGGAATACGAAAGAATTATAATTTTTGGAATTGTAGTATTTGAGTTATCGCATTAGAAAATTTTGTCACACACAGACACACACACACACACACACACACACACACACACACACACACACACACACACACACACACACACACACACACACACATACATACACACAAACACACATACAGACATCATCGTAAAAATAGTAAAATCGTATTCTAGGGACCCTAAAACGTGCTTATTCATCAAAAACTCACCACTGAATTTTTTGACCAAAGACAATACCTTCCTTACCTAAAGGTGACGGAAGGTAAAAATTCCCCGTCCGAAAATACGAAATACACGGAAATTATCCAATATTTTAGGTCCATAAATTAATTTTAATTTTTTTATTTTCCTATTAATAGTAATAGCCATGCCAAATTTGAACAAAAAGATAAACAAATGTGTACCAATGTACCAGTGTCTGGGTAGGTTTTTTTATTGTCAACAGAAAACTGCAATGCATCGCAGTTCTGCTTTGTATGACGTCACAACTGCTGTTACCTGCATGCAGTTCTGCGAGGAATAAACAAACAGTACCCTGCGGCAGCAACTCCAATTCAAACAAAGTTATGATATCTGTCAAACGCCAATTCATCAGACAATATTAAAAGTTATCAAAATGTTTACTATTGCTACAAATTCTACTAAAGTAGTTATTAAACACTAATATCTTTCGATGTCATTTCGTGATAACTTTTAAACACTGTCTGCGCATGCGTACATCCAATGCAACCTTTTCAAAGCTGAATGCATAACTGCGCGCAGTCAAGGAGTAGAACTGCTTTGCGGTTAGATAAAAGAAACAGTATTCAGTATCATAGCAGATGCATCTGTCATAAAAAAATCTGATGTGGACACCACACGACTTCCTTGTACACAAGACCAATATGAAGTATAGACCCAATTATAAAATTCCACGTATTTGACGTAATTTGACATTAACATCTATTTTTTATTTTTTGTTATTTTTCGTCCAAATCCATAGAAAGCTTCATTACAAAAACCAAACAGTATATATGTTTACATATCTCGCTTATACAAAGGGCTAATGTAATAATACTTGATGTGCTAGACGCAGAATTGAATTCTCCAAAACTCTTATTTAAAGTATTTATTTCTAAAATCAAAATGAAACCATTTTATTCAAGAAAAACTGTTTATAACTTCAGGTAATATATCATTTCCGTTTAGCCTGTTTTAACCAAAATCTACTATGTTATTCCAATTGACAAAAAAGTTTATATACCAAATTTGAAAAGTTTTGGATTATATTTTAAAATAGTTTTTCATTAAAATGTATTATAGGCTTCAAATCAAGTACCATTTCGGGAAGTTATGTAATGACCAAAAAGGGAGGTGCACAACTAGATGTTATAGCAGTCTTAAATACAAAATTTCAAGATTCTACGGCTTACCGTTTTTGAGTTATGCGAGATATGTACGTACATACATACGTACGTACAGACGTCACGACGAAATTAGTCAGAATGGATTCAGGGATGGTCAAAATGGATATTTCCGTTGAAATCTGAAAACCGAAATTTTTCGCGAATACAATACTTCCTTTACTTTGTACAAGGAAATAAAAACGCTCCCTCTGTTGACAATGTCAATTAGCCTGGTAATTAATTATTGTTAATTATTTATATATATATATATATATATATATATATATATATATATATATATATATATATATATATATTGTAATAATTGATAATATTTTTATACGGGAATCTATTCTTCAGACAATATATGAGTTGTCCTTCGAAATGTATGAAATCGAATAAATCTTTGTTGATGAACTACAAATATGTAGTGTTTTATTTTACTTTGACTGTCTTTACAGTATACGTACATGTATTTCTCAAATTAAAGTACAAATATATAGAAATAATTATTATAACTTTTTTGAAGTAGTCATTACTGTAATCATATTTTCTTTATTGTAATAGTAATATGTTGGCGCTAATAATTCCAAGACGTCTGCTTCACTCTGAATATAGTGACTCTAATAGGTGTAGGGGGACGGTAATAATGGGGCCGGACAGTCGGAGATTATACACAATAAAAATAAAAGTCCTGGCCAATCCCTCCTCTATAGATATAAAGAAAAATTTAATTCATTTATAATTTCTTTTATATTTATTTATAAATAAAATTTTAATAATTTGTATTTTTCCTTTTCAGGTGAGTCATATACCGTTAACATTACTTCAGTCCAGTCACGTACATGTAAGTGTGAATACGTTTACTAAAAACAAAAAACATACATCCATAAAACATTTCAGAAAAAAAAGGTAAAAACATGTGTTCTACATTTCCATGTTTTATAACATTTCAAAATAAAAAATATTGAAATGTCCACGTAGAAAATAAAAAGTAGCTACAGTTTAAAAAATTCCATAAAAATATTGTGCTCCACCATTTTATTTTTCTTTCTTCACAATACTTATTTGTTGAATATAACCCTGTTAATTTTGTTTTGTAAAACAAAATAAACATTGTACAGAATTTTGTATTTGTATTGTATGAAAATAATATACATAATCCAGGTGTATTTTACAAAAGGAATTCGATAGCAGTACATATTGTTTTTACTACGTATCATTGAAATAACAACTCCGTAATTGAAACTCGTATTTTAGCGAAAAGAGGCAATCAGCATCAGTGCATCGATTGTTGATTTTGTGAGATAGTCAGAGTGAACTACTTCATCCTCATATAAACTACAGTTAAGAGGAATCGTTACCCCTGTATGATATGACTAGCGAATGAAAGTAGATGTTTAAATTATTTTATAGATGTGGTTTCTTTTGAAATCCTAGAGAAAAATAGAATTGTACGAAATATTCAGGTATGAAATTTTTGCATGAACCCATTTAAATACTGGACTAGGAAAGCACAGAAATACATTACTATGTCTGGCTGAAAATTGATGGCCGACTAGGGTAACTGAATTTCGAACAGGGGTGCGTTTGAAATATTTTTTTAACATTTTTCGTTTATATTCATTATAATAAAGTATTTTGATTTTTAAACTATTTAGTTTGGCAATTCTATGATTATTTTTAATTTCCTCTAACAGTAATTCCGACTCGAGGGTTGCTTACATCTGAGACGAACAAACTAGAATTTTCGGTATTAATTTTTTTAAATACATCCCTGAATCCTGTTGCTAAAGTCATTTTAAATGCCGCCTTGTATTGAGTACAATTCTAATCTTCTGTAACGGAACACAAAGGGGCAGTATCCTTTCAAATATAGGGAAATGTTTCAAAAGAAACCACATCTATTAAATAATCTAAACGTCCACTTTCAATCGTCATACTATACTAAAATATGAAGAGAAAATTTTAAAAAAATGTTTCTTTACTAGAACTATTAACATTTTAAAATAGTCAACACTATGCACGGTGTTAATACTAAGTCGTCACACCCGAAAACGGTAGCTAGAACTCATTAAAACAAACAACTTTTCTTAGTTCCAATTTATGATTTGGTGCCCCAGTTCGTAGTTATTGGAGTTCTTTTGTTTTTCGAAAAATCGTCATAACTCCCTTATTTTAAGGACTATTGAAAAAAAAATTCTTTCAATATTACCTTTCGGTTCTGTAAAACATGCATTTACAATTATTTTTAATTTTTTCAAATGACAAAATGGCGATCGATCATAAATTTCAAAGCAACATTTTTTGATAACCACTCCATCGATTTTCGAAACATTTATAAAATCCTTAAACTATCTTCTACAACATTTGTCCTAAATATTTTATCCAATGTATCCAAAAAAAAGTCTTTATTCATTTACTTCAACTACGAGTACAAACCCGGCAGCGTGTTTCTGCCAGTTTTACGTATGCAAAATTATGCAAAATACGCACACAAATCGATGGACTGGTTATCAAAAAATCTTATTTTGAAATTTGGATTGACCGCCATTTTGTCATTTGAAAAAATAAAAAATCTGATGTGACCAGTACCAAACTTCCTGCTATTAAATATTTATTAATTTAAATATACATACTTAGTTATTGCAGAAACTGTATTAAGATCCATTACATATAACTATGGTTCTATTTACTATTTTCTTTTTAAAACGTTACTACTATTAATTTGAAATGATTAGTTCTTTGACAGTGACATTTATCTGTCAGTCAATACATTTGAGATATGAACTGTGTAACCAAGGAGTTTTGCTTGTATAAAGCGTATGCTCCGGGGATAAAATTATAGATAATTTTATAAATTTATCCATAAAATATACAGAAAAAGTATTTATGCAAATCTGTAAAAAAATTAATAATCGATGATCGAACATCTTTTAAAAAAATGACTGTACTAGTTTATCACTGAGAGCCCGAAGACAATTTTTTGCATAGGCCCCGTAAAATTAAAATTAGTCCCTGACACAAATTATTATTAGTATGTGAATAATATAATAAATTATTGTCCTACGTCCTACTTAGAAGTTTATGAAAGCTGACATTGCCAGTCTTCCGCGAATGTCTGAGGGATCACAAGATTCAGGCAACGCAAGGCATTGAGTTTCAGCGTTTGAGACTAACTTGTTTTATGAATTCCGTTAACTCTCCAAGTTGATCGTAGGGAATTCGCGCTGCGCCACAAATTCCATATATAACAGCAATATTGCGGTCAAACTCAACTGAACCCAAAACCCTCGGGCTTAAACTTCATTATTTATAAATCGGCCGATCTGTCTTGAAGATTGAACGAGCTACCAACGTTCTTAGATCTTCAAAACTCTTCGTGCTTTGCAATCATACGCGGTGCGTGGATTGCCAATTCCCTCAATTCGTACACTGATTTCGAATTTATAACAACTTAAGGATTTATTTTCCTGGTATTCTCATACAAAAGATTCCCTAAGTACAAAAAATTATAAAAATAGATAAGTGTACTAAATTTTTAATAGTTTAGGGTTATTAAGAGAATTAAATTTTTGTTGTAAATATTATAAAAATAAAAAGCATTAAATATGTTCAAGAAAAATGTATAACTGTTTTAATAAATCCGAAAATTTTATCAAAAATCAAACATTTTCCAACTTTTGAAGAGAATTAGTATAAAAGTTTGGTGATTGGTCATTTTTTTAAGTTTCATTTATAAACTGTCGTTAAGTAGGTTTCAAGCAAATCTGTCGTTTATTGTAAGAATTATAAAGATAAAAATCTCCCCTTGAGGTACCATTTCTATAATGCCAATGTATTTTTATTTTTGCTCTATTTTAAGCATTAGCATGAGTTTCAGGTGGTAAAACTGTGTGGATGTGTGTGTATGTATGTATGTATGTATGTATGTGTATATATATATATATATATATATATATATATATATATATATATATATATATATATATATATATATATATACAGGGTGTAAATGAAATAAGTGCATCAAATTTAACCAGTAATGTAACTCGACGAGAGCAACAATATTTCTTAATAACTTTTTTTCTAAGTCTTTTAGATTTTGAGTTAAAATTCCTTAAAAATTTACTGCATATTTCGGCGCGCGCCCATGGAGAACAAATGGCTGCGTAATCAAGTGGGATACAAACAGCTCAAAAATTGTCGGTTATCGGTTACACTTGCAGTCACAGTAATTAATAAACGAATTAACGGAAATAACATTTGTTATTTATTAATTCGTAATAGTGCAATTTTTAAAATATAGAAATATAATTTTGAAAATTATAAAGTTGTGTATTGAACCAGGCTTTCAATCACCTGTGAATAGTGGACGACAAGGAGAGGCGAGGTAACGAGAGGAAGATCAAAAGCATAGTTATTAGGTTATGAGTTGATTATTTATCGTCGATAAATCATAATAGTTTAAATACGTTATTCAAAAAATGTAAGTACAAACTTTTGTCCATTTAGAAGAGGTACTTGAGTACCTATAATTAGTCGTCCATTTATTGTTCCCGCCCAAATATGTTTTAATGAAAATTTTTACAGTATTTTCGTCTGTCGAGATGTGTATTGTGCATAATAAATACACCTTCCCAAGTAAATTCAGTCTCATTAATGAACATTATGAGCCATTCCCAAAATTGAAGTCTGTTATGTGCTGAAAACATAGAACTTTTTGCACATGTTGTGTATATAACTGTTGCTTTTTTTAAAATTGTCATATGTGACACTCCATATTGTGATGTGATAAAGATGTACAAGATTAATAAATGTGCGAATATTAAGAACAGAATGATTTGGTGATGATTTGGAAACGCTCCGTGTAAATGCGTTGGCAACTCCATGACACTGTCTTTATGTCAACCGTGATGTCAAGTAAAATATAATACAGATACGAGTAAAAAAATAAATAAATAAACCATAGGTAAGTAATTACAATGTCTGTGTACTCGCATTTTGACAGAATTTTACCTTATTAACAAGTTTATTTCTAATGTCAAAATTTAATTGCAACAATTGACAGGTCTGTCAATTGCTAAAACAAAATTTTTCATAGCTATTGTTACTGCATTCAGTTATCACAAAAATATTTGGAACGACTCGTCAATTTACGGGGTGGTAAAAATGCTAAAAAAAATATGCGATTTCGAGAAAAAGTTATTAAGAAATATTGTTGCTCTCGCCGAGTTATATTACTACGGGAAGAGACCATTAGATTTTAGTATATATCAGATAACCAGAAATGACCTTTATTTGAAGCTCAAAATAGATTTCCTTCGAAAAATACATTCAAATGTTATTTTTTCAAGATTTGTATTATTATAAAAATTAAAGATTATTAAATTTTCTACAGATTTGCATAAATACGTTTTCTATATATTTTATGGATAAATTTATAAAATTATCTATAATTTTAATCCCGGAGCCTACGCTTTAAACAAGCAAAACTCCTTGGTTACACAGTTCATATCTCAAATGTATTATGTAACTGACAGATAGATGTCACTGTCAAAGAACTAGTCATTTCAAATGATAATAGTAACGTTTTAAAAAGAAAATAGTAAATATGGATCTTAATACAGTTTCTTCAATAACTATGTACCTAACCTAAGTATGTATATTTAAATTAATAAACATTAAAGCTTGTTTACGTTTATAGATTGCTGATAGCCATAACATAATTTACTTCAGAATCATATTTGAATATTAGAAAATTTTTTATTGGATCTTATGATATAGAAAAATGAATATTGATGAACAATTATACATTAAGTAGACCTTTTTATAGGACAATCAAACTTGAAAATGTAATAATAATGATAATAATAATAATAATAATAATAATAATAATAATAATAATAATAATAATAATAATAATAATAATAATAATAACTTGTGACTTTGCGAAAACAGTTTTACCAATCTGTTTGATATCCTTGTAAGTATATGTCGCTGTATGTAACTCATATTTACAATATTTGGTTTTGGACTATGGTTGTTTTTACCAAGAGCTCTTCAATTATTGTCATCAATTTTTTGTGTGATTAGTCATTTTCATTATTGTAATCAAATTTTCTTTATGGTTATTAATAATTTTTTGGAACTTTCGTAAAATTAAAATTAAAAAGTTTACGCGAATTTCGAGCCCCAACTATTCTAGGCAAATACTTCAGTTGCCTAGATGTTGGTATGGTGTTAATTATCTAAACAATTTTCTTACAACATGATCCGCAGCCATTCTCAAAATTCCTCAGTTTTCTCGAATTTATAAGCGCTAAAGGATTTATATTCTTGTTATTTTTGTTCTGCTTAATGTGCTGAGAATTACAAGCCTTGCGCTTCACGATTTTAATTACTTGGAATGGAAAACATTTT
>OY720449.1:11088559-11286059 GCA_963082715.1 Harpalus rubripes | reverse complement strand
AAGACATGTTTTTTTCGCACGCGTCAAAATTTAGAAAACGAGCGTTAGCGAGTTTTCTAATTGACAAGTGCGAAAGAAAGTCTTATAAAATGAGTTCTTTATACTATTTTTTATATTTTGCGCCTTCTACAATAATATTTACTTAGTCAATTTGTGATTATATTTGTTACCATTTGTACATTTTCATGTAAATAATCTTCCCTAAATAAAAAATAATAATTTCGACATTATATTATTAAAATGAATTGTCAATTAACTACATATAAATTAGGTAAAAATGGGTTAAAGAAACGTCATCTAGTAGGTACCAACCGTCTAAAACAAAAAAATGCGTATCGAAATGAAGGTCATTACGATACGCAATTGCGTATCGTAATGACTTCATTATGAGCGCAAAATATAAAAAATAATTAATTTAATAGTATTTTCTAAATTAAATTGTCAAATGAATAACGCCATCTATGCCATATGTTTTGTGGTGGCTTAGCGGTCATATTGCAAACCATATGCAAGTTTGCTGTCTACTAACAAGATAAAGATAGAATATCAGCATTACTTACTTTAAATTTGGCGCTTGTACGGTTCGTTCACAACTCTTCCAAATACAATTAAGGAACCGGAAGCCTACTTTCAACTTTTATAATTCCCGCTCGATTTTGACGTCGTCACTTTCGGAATCTATTCTAAACTCTGTGTTAGTGAAAATTTTAACTTCAATTTTCAAAAAATACTTCAGTTTAACGGTAACCTAACGCACAGAACTCAATATGACGAATTTCGGGTATATAATGTAAATAGATATGTTATCTCTGTTCGGGTGCTTGCATGCATTTCGCCATAAAATAATTATTAGTTCTTTAGGCTGTATTTGTGAAAAAAGTGACATTTACGCTTGCAAATTTTCAAATAAACTTTAATGTTAAGTACATTCATTTTTTATAAATTTGTTGTTCTCTTGTAGTTTATTAAGTTTTATTAGGCTATTTCCCTGTATTTATTCTCTTATAGTTTCGTGCAATGGACCATTTTCACTGTCGATATGAGCATGCGCGACGACATTAGAAAAAGAGATCCGCACTGTAACATGAATTTAGTCGCAAGTGTCAAATTCTGCTTTTATCATGTAACCTTGAGCTAACCTATCCATTGTATATTATTTTGACATTTGTGTGATTTTGTTATTATTAAGGTTATTATCGTGGTAAAATATAAAATGCACAATAAAATGGATGTGTATTGTTGTGTCCCTGGGTGTAAAAACAACTCAAAACGTAACAAAAATGTTTCGTGGCATTTATTTCCCGCAAATAAAATAAAGAATGAATGGATAAGACGAATAAATCGAATAGATGAAAATGGATCATTGTGGCAACCAAAATATTTTCATCGAATATATGGGGTCCATTTCAATCAATCTGGCAAAAAAATATGTACAATAAGTAACCTGCATATTTCCCGAACGACACAGATATGTTAACACGAAAGTAATTTATTGTAACAAAGATTTAGAATTGGGTTAAATTTAAAAATAGGAGACATAAGTAATGAAATAACATTATTGACATACGAAGCACAGAACACTAAAGTAACTTTTGATTTTTGTACATTCTGTATCCAATAACGTAACTTGTCATGTTTATTATCTGCGAAATTATTAATATGTCTTTTACAATATTTTTTGGAAAATCTTTGGAAATTTTTGGTCCACTCAACATTTTCTATTGTTTTCAGAGGTTCTCTGAGAAAAATCAAATTAACAAGTTGCAAATAAATTAATTTATTATTTATTAAACTTACTTGATAATGTTTACACTCATCTTGCCGCCTTTAAATTCACATAACCAAAAAGAAGAACCTTATAACGTTTAGGTCTACTATTTTTAGTTTACAAACTTTCGACAGATGTCTCATTTTCAGTGAAAATGGTCCATTGGCGCTTCTTTTAAAACAGGCTCCTAAAACCATGGCCCGATTAACTGTCAAAATTCTTTCTTATTTCAAATAGAGATTAGTTGATGAGATTTTTATTTTGTCAAAATTAAATATTATAATCTTTGTTATTATTATTTCGTAGAAATTGATAAAATATTGTGTAAAACACTTAAGTTAAGAATATTTATTCACTCAAAGAATTTAACTTCCTTTCATGAATATATATTATCTTAAGTCACTTGGTGTATAACTATCTATAAATGTCGAAAGAAATTTCTAGAAATTTGAATAGGTTTTATAATATGTTGGAAATGTAAACCGGTCGAACTATTATGGCCCTGAGTTCGTAATTATTGATACGCCTGGTATATAAATTACAGAAAAGAAAAAGAATTTGAATCACTTGTCACCACGACATTTTGACTTGTGCTATACAACAACCAGATGAGAATCTCGAAAGCTAACCTAACTCCAGCACATCATTAGCTGAATGCTGTGCTACCTCTTGAGCACGCAGACAACTTCAAGCTTCCAGCGTGCGTCTTTTGTCGCATGCATAGCTAGCTTTCTTCGCTCTTCTGAGCTTTTTGTGACACTGACAGCGCCGGCAATTTGGCTGCATGGTTTTTTGACGAATTTACTTCTACTTTAACCCTGCTGTTGTGAGTTGCGCACGTACATTTCATAGGGGTATTTTTCAGGGTTTATTTATAAATACTTTTTTTTGCAGAGATTAAAAGATTTTGTAGATGTTTATCATTTTTAATACGCAAAGAAATATACGGTAATTATGAATGTTACATTTATATTTTCAAATTAAGTCTCTTGTATTATTAAATTTAAAAAAGATATCATTATTTAAATAGCCTCAAATTTGAAAATATCACCAAATATCCATTAGATATTTTACAATTAATTTTTGAAATTTGGATATTTTGGAAAAGTCACGTGATCTGAAACATAATGTGACGTCACAGCACATATATTTTCATCTGTTCCAATTGGTCCCTTTATAGCGTCATTTCTTTGTGTTTTGTTAAAAGTGTTTCGATAAATATATTGTCAAAGTATATTTTAGTTTGGTTCGTGATAGATAATATAAAATTCAACACAAAATGAGTAACTTACAGTAGGTATAGTATTGTGCCTTCTTGCAAAAATGCTGCTAGCAGCAAACCTACTATTCGGTAAACTGTCCGACTTAGCTTGAGTGTAGTCTGTATTAGCCATAATTACTTTTTACTAATTTATAATGGCAAAATGTCAGCGTCAAATGTCAAATTAGAAGTTTGTTGTTAACATGTGACAAACTATCGCCTACATTTATTTATCTAAATAACAAAAATAAACGTAGGTGATGGAAAAACTGTTTTTCTATTGGCTGTGAATGACGTAATGTATGTGCTTCTACGACACAGAAGTGGGGGATTGTTTTTTGACTATTTTTGGCGGGAATATATTTATTTAATTATATACATATATATATATATATATATATATATATATATATATATATATATATATATATATATATATATAATATATATATATATATATATATATATATATATATATATATATATATATTATATATATATATATATATATATATATATATATATATATAATATATATATATATATATATATATATATATATATATATATATATATATATATATATACCGGGTGTCTTAGACCGACCGACACATGGGCGATTAACATGTAAAATTAGTTAATTGTGAATAGTATCTCCCCAGTGCAAGATATTAAGATGAAATTTTGCATGCTTATCCGGGGATATTATTTCTATGGATTTCAATTCAAATCAGTCAATTTACAAGTGTAATATTAGAATAAATTAAGAAAAATTGTAGAAGTACCATGAATGTTATTCATATCTTGAAAATAATAGTATCTAAGCCGAGATCTAAGCAACAGCTCTGATAGAGTAGGGGTAACGTGCGCGCTTCACAATTTAGAGAGTCGGGTTCGAAACCAACCGACAGCAATATTTATTTTTTAATTTTTTCTTTTCAAAATAATTTTTATTATTATTTTTATTTTTATTATTATTATTATAATTTTTAAATTTTAATGTTGTAATTAGTAGGTACGATTTAATATTTTTTAAATAAATAAATCTTGTTACGTACAATGTATCCACTTTATTAAATTAAATATTAATAAAAGATTAAAAACATACTAATAATAAAAATTATTTTGAAAAGAAAAAATTAAAAAATAAATATTGCTGTCGGTTGGTTTCGAACCCGACTCTCTAAATTGTGAAGCTCGCACGTTACCCCTACTCTATCAGAGCTGTTGCTTACATGCTATTATTTTCAAGATATGAATAACATTCATGGTACTTCTACAATTTTTCTTAATTTATTCTAATATTACACTTGTAAATTGACTGATTTGAATTGAAATCCATAGAAATAGTATCCCCGGATAAGCATGCAAAATTTCATCTTAATATCTTGCACTGGGGAGATACTATTCACAATTAACTAATTTTACATGTTAATCGCCCATGTGTCGGTCGGCCTAAGACACCCGGTATATATATTTAATATATTTATTTAATTATTTACGAAAATAACAACAAATTATTAAAAAAATAATTATTAATAAGAAAAATATTGCATAAACTTTCATTTAAAATACTTTTTGAAAAATGTGAAACAGGCTCATTCTATTATTATTGAAATGTCATTAACTTTTATTTATCTTTCTGTTTTATTTATATTATTTTGTTCAATCGAAGAGGTCTTGGCAAGAACAAGAAAACAACTATAGTCCAAATATTGTAAATATGAATTACATACGGTGACATCTACTTCCAAGAATGCCATTTTGGTAAAACTGTCTTTCGCAAAAAGTATCTTAGTCACAAATTATTAAGTACATTGTTAGAGCGTTTCTATAAAAAAGTTTTTCTTTGAGTATCTCAAATTCAAAATAATGGACAAGATTGTTTTTGCCATTAATTTTATATACTTCGTAAGTATATAAAATCAATGTTTTTACTCCTTCAGTTACAGTTTGATATTACAGTTTGAAATTACTGTTATTAATAAAACTTTAACATGTGGTTAATGACAAAATGACCAATCAAACTGTTAAATATAATAAATAAATTATAAATTAAATATATTCAGAATACAGTAAAATAAAATAAACGACTGAATGCAATTATAGGTTAGGTAACCAATTTACTGAAACACGCTAATGGTTTAATGGGATAGTTTGTGGTTGTGGTTGAATACCAATATCATTGATTATAATTGCAATTGGCTAATTACGTAATTATCTAAATGCGGATAAAATATGGCATTCCGAATATTAGCGGGTTAGCATAAACTAGATGATAATAATAATAATCTGGGCTTTTTAGCTTCCTTCATACCGTAGGTAAGGGTGGTAATGTTATCGGTCCAAAAATTGCATGGGGAGTTTTCAGTGAATAAGCACGAATTCGGGTCCCTATTTACTATTTGTACGATGATGTCTGTCTGTCTGTCTGTCTGTCTCTCTCTCTCTCTCTCTCTCTCTCCTCTCTATCTCTCACTCTCTCTCTCTCTCTCTCTCTCTCTCTCTCTCTCTCTGTGTGTGTGTGTGTGTGTGTGTGTGTGTGTGGGTGTGGGTGTGGGTGTGTGTGACGATTTTTTCGTCCACGATAACGCTTATAGCAAACCTCCAGAAATTTCTTTTTTCCATATTTCTACATTCATATAAAGAGCTTTCTACATTCATATAAAGAGTGGATTAGATTTTGGGTAAAATTGGACGACTGGAAGTGTCACTTTACTTGAAGCCCATAACAGTTTTTAATGAAAAACTATATTAAAATATATTCCAAAACTTTCAATTTTAGTATTTAAGACTTTCATATCAAAAGAAATAACATTTTATATTTTGGCTAAAATTGATAAACCGGAAGTGATGATTTACTTGAAGCTCTGAACAGATTTTCGTGAAAAATATATTGATATATTCAAAAACTTTTAAATTTTAGTATTTAAGACTGTTATATCAAATGGAACAACATATTAGATTTTAGCTAGAATTAATAAACCGGAAGTGAACTTTACTTGAAGCTCTGAACAGATTTTCGTGAAAAATATATTATGATATATTCCAAAACTTTTCAAATTCGGTATTTAAGACTTCTATATGAAGGGGAAAAACAATTAAATTTTGGCTAGAATTGATAAATCGGAAGTGATACTTTACTTAAAGCTCTAAACAGATCTTGGTGAAAAATATATTATGAATAATCCAAAACTTTTCAAATTCTTCTATATGAAGGGGACAACATATTAAATTTTGGCTAGAATTGATAAACCGAAAAGGATACTTTACTTGAAGCTCTGAACAGATTTTCGTGAAAAATATATTACAAAACTTTTCAAATTTTGTATTTAAGATTTTTATATTAACGAGAACAACATATAAGACTTTTTCTAAAATTGATAAACCGGAAATTGTACTTAAAGTTATAAACAGATTTTCTAGAAAAATTATATTATAATATGATCCAAAACTTCTTAAATTTGGTATTTAAAACTCGTATACAATTTAAAACAACATCAACCGGAAGTAATACTTTACTTAAAGCTCATTGCTACGTTAAACATGGAAATGACGTGAGGTTATGTGTTGGCCACATCCGATTTTTTAGTTACACTTTGTGGTTAAAATATGCCATTACTTATATCACAAATTACTATTATCGAGTTTACAATAATAAAATTAGAATAAAATATTGTCCCATATTATTCCACAAATTGAAAACTCGTTTATCCCATTGTGAAATAATTTCATTTCATATTGACTGCTTCGCCTCTATAGAAGTGTTCAGCTTGAATCTACTATAATAAAACAATAGTTTCTAGAGTCAAATAAATTTCCTTACAAAATTTATCTACATCTAATTTCCCACAAAGTATATTTCCCCGACTTCTCTTCTTTTTACTTCGTTCGAATAGGACCACCGAAATGTAATTTATTACAAACAGAGCGAAAAATAACAAGGATGTAAAAAGGACGGATGAACCCGCCCCGATTTTTTCGCATTACCAATGCTGATCAAGTTTAATTTATTCCAACAGTGGAAATCAATTGTTGAAACGGTGTCGCTAGCTACGTTTTATTATACGATTGTGCAGCCATTACGTCACCGTTACAATTCTCGGGATTTTAGTTTTGTTGCAATATCGAAGTGCAGGGCCGGCTTGATTTTTTGCGGGACCATGAACAGGATTTTACCGCGGGGCCTTTGGCCTTTGAAAATTACAACAATGAACGAGGGCAATCAAATATAAACCGGCCTTTTTAAAAACTCTTTATTCAGTCAAAATATTTCTAATCCATATAGGTACAGGTTATTTTTTTATACGGTGAACGTCTAAGCTTGACTAGCACAAAACCTCTTGCCGTTTTCAATTTTATGTTACATAAGATTTTGAGTTAGGATCACCGCCAAATTAAAAATCTGGTGGGACCAACACAATACCTCCCGCCATTTGCAGCCCGAATCACAAAAAAGATTAAGTTAATCCTTATTTTCGGATTAGCGAATTGTAGGTACTCTAATTTTGACACTTTATTTCCTAAATTTTATAATATAATCTAATCCAAGTAACTACCTGTATTAACCCCCAACAGGATTAAACCCTAATTACTGACTCGGTTCACATTCACACACATCCATGACTTAGTGGGATTCGAACCCAGAGCCCCGAGGGCACTCATGACGTTGCTCTAACCATTGAGTCACCGGAGCAATAATAAAATGAAGATTAAGTTTTAAATGAATGAATCTTTAATTTTTATTAATCTAAATACATACCTACATATTTACTTATTCTGGAAACTGTATTGAATTCCTTTTCTATTTTCTATTTACTTTTTTCTTTTTAAAACGTTACTAATATTATTTTGAAATGATTAGTTCTTTGATAGAGATATTTTTCTGTCAGTTACATACATTTGAATAACTGCGTTTTTTTTTTTGTTTAAAACGTACGCTATGGGATTTAAATATAAAATATGTAAAAAAAAGTATTAATTACTACGTTGACATGCAGTTTAGAAAATGGTTTCGGTTTTCAGTTAAAATTACGCGAAACTGTTTAAATGCAATTTTCAAAACAGGTTTGCAGATTGATTTGAAAACAGTTTAGGCGCATGCACATTTGACCGATGTAAGTGACAGATCCTCTTCACTTCAAATTCTTCGTTTTACTATTATTCCAATTATTTTTTCTATTTTGTATCGCTTCGCACTAAAATTACACAGCTGTCAGTTTATTTGTAGGTTAGTAACATAAAGTGACGGAAACGTTATGCTATAAGTAGTTTTGAAAATAGTTTCCAAGTCAAACCCGTGAATTTTAGTTCTAGTTTGAAATAACTCAAAACCGTTCTGACACTGTATACATGGCGTTTTCAAAACTAAAAACGTTTTGAAAACGGTTTGAAAACTGCATGTAAACTCAGTAAATGCAAATATATAGAAAATTTAAGAATCTTTAGTTTTTATAATAACATTAATATCGAAAAAATAATATTTAAAGGTATTTTTCGAAGAAAAACGATTTTGAGCTTCTAGTAAAGTGCCATTTCGGTTATCCGATTTTCACCAAAATCTAATGGGCTCTTTCCATTACAGAAAAGTTCGAAATACAAGGTTTCAAAATTTTCTGAATGATAGTATTTGAGTTAGAGTGTAGGATCCACACAAACACACAGACATCATCGTGAAAATGTTAAAATTGGATTCTAGGTACCTTAAAACGTGGTCAGTTACCAAAATCTCGATATGCGATTTTTAGCACGATCCCTATACCTCCCTTACCAAGAGTAGCAGGAGGTAAAGAGGGCGTCAAAAATTGAAAACTAAAATATATAATTATTTATGTTATTAGTTATTTCCATTGTTGTAATCAAATTTTCTTTATTGTAATCAAGAATTTTATTGTTGTAATCAAACCTTTTTTTTAACTGAAGAGCTACAAGATATAACTTGTGCCTTAACATTATTTAGCAGTAATAAATAAATATGAATTATTCACAAATCGCGGGTTCTTTGAAGCGCAGGATTGACCTACCTCAAGCCGGCTCTGTCGAGGTGTGAACTGCTTGTCCAATCGATGGAAATAAAAACAAATGCTTTTTTATGCAATATGGTTCAATAGTTGCGCAATGCAACTCTGATCCTACCTAGGTATATTACGTTTATTGCTAAAGCAAAATTTTGCGAGGAATATTCAACTGTGACAATATTTGCGTTAGAACTTCGAATGAAAAATACCGAGTATTAACATTTATATTTATTTTGTTCAAATACCAGAGATTTATGTTTGTTTATAAAAAAGTTTATCGTATATCTCAAACAAATTAAATGTTTTGTACAAAAAATTAGCTTTTTAAAAATGTTTAGATAAAATACAATTCCAGTTGACTTGTAAGTTAATTTAAAATAGCACAAAAATTACAATAGTGATGCTATTTCTACGTCAGCTTTGAATAAAAAAAAATATAAATATAAATAAAAATATAATAAAAATAGTGGATCTTTTAGTAATATATTACAGTATTAGTACACACTCCTAAACTTTAGTATGGTATGACTAGCGAATAAAAGTTGACGTTTAAATTATTTTTTAGATGTGGTTTGTTTTGAAACCCTAGAGAAGAATAGAATTGTATGAAGTATTCAGGTATGAAATTTTTGCATGAACCCATTTAAATACTGGACTAGGAAAGCACAGAAATACATTACTATGTCTGGGTGAAAATAGATGGCCGACTAGGGTAATTGAATATCAAAACAGGGGTGCGTTTAAAATATTTTAAACATTTGTCGTTTATGTTGATTATAACAAAATATTTTGATCTTTAAACAATTTAGTTTGGCAATTCTATGAAATAGGATTATTTTTAATTTCTCCGACGAGGGTTGCTGAGACGAACGAACTAGAACAAAAAATGAAAATAAAAAATAATTTACTCATACAGATAGATATATTAGACTATGCTTGTTTGATTTAAACAAAAAAACGATTTTTTTAAATACTAATAAATGAGAAAATAATACGAAAAATAAATAAATACAATTGACCACAATGCTATGCTAACAAATGTCAACCAAAAGTGTACCATTGAATCATTGTACTTTTTTTAACAGACGTAATTATTATGTTATTAGGAGCAGAAAGCGGTCTTTTGCGACCGAGGCGCTAGTCGAGACCAGGCAAGATGGGTAAAACACAAAAAGGGCGTTCTACTCCGAATAACATATACTATTTTTTCTTCAAGTGTTTCAAAGAATTTTTAATTTTTTTAAATTTTTTTAATTGTAGAGTTTGCAATTTCCGCCAAAGCTCGCTGTGGACACCATAAAACAAAACCGATACAACTGTCAAATAACAATTTTCAATTTGTTATGTTTCGGTGGCGACTGCCACTGCCAGCGGTGAACTAAGACGCTATTTTTTTACTAGTACAATAATAACAACATTTTTGTACTAGACAAGACTATAAATATCTCTATAGTGTGTGTACAGTAGAAAATTTTTTTTTCGAAATTCGCAAAAATAACTGCAGTTTATTACTTAATTAATAGTTTTTATTTATCACTAAAAATATAATTAGGAATATTAGATACGTTTAATACATATTTTTTTTTGTAATCGTAGTTTCATAATTAGTGTTTGTTATAAAAATAAAATAACTAGCATTTAAACATTCTCAAGCATTATAACAATACGTAGTTATAGTTGAATGGATTAAATATTAATGAATCATCTTTAATGGTTTTTCAAATTTGCATTTAAATAATAATAAATGATTTAATATTTATTTTATGAAATATAAAGATATACGAGAAGATCTCGCGTTTGCTAATAAAATCTTCATTCGACGCTCCTGTTTCTCGCCTTCGTTGATTCTGTATTAAAACTTTTATATCGTAAATTATTTCTTGTTTGCCATAATAGCAGTTTATAAATGTACAGTAAATTGTAATATCCCTTCAAAAATACTATAAAATTCTCTAGTAATACTTATTTTATGATTATTATGTCTGTTTATATAGGAAAGCTAAACGGAAATAAGGTATACTTGTACATAAAATCGTGCAAGTGCATTAAAGTTCGAGTAAACTTAGTTTAATGCTCGAATAAACTAAAATTAATGTACAATAATGGTGCAATATTGTGCAGTCTCAGACAATATAATGCGCAAACTTGACCACAACTACATTAGCAATTAGTTGCTGCTTCTCGTAGTTGCATACTTATGCTTCCGTATGCTTGTGCATCAATATCTGTGCGATAAACACACACTAGAACAAATAATTATAATATATGTTTGTTCTTCTAACTCCCATTTGAAGCATAAGTAAGATTTATTCCTATTTTAGTGATCGATATGTACCATAGACTAAATTTTTACCATTATATGAATTAAGGTTAAAAATAAAACACTTGGTTAAGTTTCACAGTTTATTAATTGTTCGACGATCGTTTCGACCTTGCGGTCATCATCAGGTTAACTATTACAAATTTACAAAATTACCATTATTGGCAGAAATATACATGAATAATTTTGAACAACAAATATTAAAAGAAAATAACATTTACAATAAAAATATAATTTTTTGGAGACGTTATGTCGATGACATTTTCTGCATTTGGTCCGGTACTGATAGACAATTAAAAAAAAAATTTAACTTCCTAAATAATATAAACAACCATATTTCTTTCACTTTAGAAAAAGAAGTAAACAATAGCATTAATTTTTTGGATATCACCGTAACAAAAATAGAAAATAATTTAGAATTTAATATTTACCGAAAACCTACTTTCACAGATACGATAATCCCAGTAACTTCAAACCCATCCAACTCCATAAAGATGTCAGCCCTTCATAGCATGATTCACAGACTCTTAAGTGTTCCACTAAACCCCTCTAATTACACGAACGAATTAAATACTATCAAAACTATAGCCTCTAACAATGGATATACGCCAGACATTGTGGATAAAATAATTAAAAAGAAAAATAAACAGAATGTAACAAAATTAATTTACAATTCAACAAATAAAGATAACATAAATAAACCTTGGTACCCTATAAACCATGTACAAACCATTTCAGAAAATGTAAAATTTAAACTGAACAAGTTAGATCTTAGAATAATCTCTGTAAATAAGAACAACTTAGGTAGAATGTTAGTAAACAATAAAGAAAAAATAGATAAAAAGGATTTAACAGGTGTATACAAAATTTCTTGCAATGACTGTGACGCAATTTACATTGGGCAAAGCGGTAGAAACTTTAGTTGTAGGATAAAAGAACATATGAAAGCTATTAAGGACAATAAAAATAATACAGGCTTTTCCACCCATTGTGTTGATAATAAACATTAATACGATGGTAACTTTGAAGTTCTACACGTACAACAGAAAGGTTATAAACTAAACGCATTGGAAAACCTGGAAATCCAGAAAGCGGTCAATACAAACGAGAATATAGTAAACGAACAAATAGATCTAAGCGCCTCCCCGTTGTTAAACATTGTATTCCCCCATAGAGATAGTTAGTATTTAAGAATGCACATTTTGTAAATTTTTAATAGTTAACCTGATGATGACCGCAAGGTCGAAACGATCGTCGAACAATTAATAAACTGTGAAACTTAACCAAGTGTTTTATTTTTAACCTTAATTCATATAATAATCAATATGTTTCATCAAGTGCCTACCACTCAATCTCTACAAATTAAATTTTTACCTCTTGTTATTTTTACATATACGAATATACGAGTAATAATAGATGAAAATAATAAAATAGGTCCTCGAATTTTTTATATTAATTAATTATTAATAGTTTTCAAGAAAATAAGAATAAAATTTTGGAAAGGAGTATAGTGACGTCACAATAAACCAAGCGTAGTAGATTCTCGCGAGAATCTCGCAATAAAAAGTATTTGTAACTTTATAGCTTTGATTCATAAATTCAATGAAAAATGCACCGTACAAGGAGTAGTTTCAACGCTAATTCATGCATAGAACACGTAAACATGAAAATTATATGAATTCACAATATTTTTTGAGTTTATTTAGAGTCGATTAGTATCGGTCTCTGAGCGGGCAAATGCAAAAATAAAGGCAAAATTGGTATTGCATCCAATAGAACTAGTTTCTCTAATATTTACCCTCTATTTCACCCCAGTTAAAACCACGGTCAATAAAACTCTTGTCGCCCCTAAAAAGTAAAGGATGTATTAAGCGTCGATGGGAGCCAACAGGGAGTGATTGCTTGCCAGCGGGTTACCAGTGTAACGGTTTTTTATGACTTAATCTTACTTAAATAGTGGCATATATTGAATGAAAAAGTGTAGATACTTTTAGTTAAAAAAATAATTTTTAAATGTTTAATTGGTTTTACTGATAACAGAATGTGTTTTTCTTGAAATAGTTTAGAGATCACAATTTGATGATAAATTTGATATTTTAGAGGTAAATCAAATAATTTACTAACTTATCACATTTTCCGGTGGCCGTAAATGAATAAACATTATGTTTGTATTGAAATAATTTGGTGACCAGAATTTAGTGTTTCGACTCTTTAATATAGTTATACGACTGCAAATACATGGAAGAAGGTGCTATTGGTGCGAACTTGTCTCTTGTAGTAAACTGTTACGTAAATACGTAGTGCGCAAACGCTTATTTTTATAGCGAGACTCTCGTGCGAGAACGAGACGAGGTCCAAAAAAATGTGCGAGAACGAGAGCGAGATCGAGATTACAGGTCCGAAAACGAGACGAGATCGATATTTTATATTTCTCGTCTCGTCTCGCCTCGCGTGCATCACTAATTTTGACAACTTGACTTTTGAATTGTATAATCATCAAACATACGTTTCTCTGTTCATAGCCTACTCCGAGTTACGATTTTTTTTGAACACACTGTAAATGAATTTACTAATTGATTTTAGACTTGGTACGATAAACTCTCTGGGTAAAAGGCGCCTTAATGCATAGAAATATAACATTTAAGAAAAATATTTGATACTATGTACTTTTTAAAATATTTATTTTCTTTTGTGGCCACAGTCTGCGGAGGAGTCTTGGAAAAAAGATCATTTCATGAATTTTAATTTTTCTACGGACTACAAAAAAATAATGTTAAAAATACAATTTGCTTTATTAGATTCATTCTTGTAATCAATATTCTTAACTGTAATCAAAATATCATTTGTTGTAATAAACAAGTTCACAGTTACTATTTCAATTAAGAATGCCAGAAAAATATCCGTTTGGTAGGATATTTCTTTTAATTACAAAGAGCTCTAATGCAAACGAAAGTTAAATATTAATTTTTTCCTTAGGAATAATAAATTACAGTCGGGTTGAATACTTTTATCATATTTCTATTATACATATATTATATTATACATATTATATTAAGAAAATATACTTGCCTTAAAAAATAATAACAGAATCCGTCACTAAATAATTTTATAATAGAATTATGCTTCATACTATAGTGTTTTTATGTATAACACTATTGCACTTAGATGTAAACGTATGAAAAATTCGAGTACATATCACGCCCCATACTTCTTATAACTCATACTTCTCATAAGTCATACTACGACGACAACCGAACACGCTTCGTTTTCTATCGGAAAAATATTTGACATCCGCATTACTCAACTAAAATTTTATGCAAGGTGACATCTTCAACACTAAATATAAAATTAACAATATGATGATACGGATATGATGTGATATGTTTCCATTAGTTTTATTGAGATTTTAACAACATTTTAAGAATAATAGAATAAAGGATATATTATACTAATAATAATCACAATAAATAGTTAAATAAGTAACATTATAAAAATTAGAAGATCACATGCCATTTTCACAAATATTGGAATATTTACACATCGATAAGAATATAAGAAACGGAAATTTCAGATAGTTTTGTTCCAGTTCTACAGTATTCTTACTAATGGACTGCCTGCTTCTCATATACTATTTTCTGTTAGAATATTATCGGTGGAAGATATATTTGTTGTATGTATTTATTTATTATATTTGTATAGGTATTACAAATATTTGCCTACCGTACCATTTTATTAATTGTTGAATACTATATTACATCTTCATTCAATTCCAAAAGTATTTAAAATGTAATAATATTTTTTTAAGTATATGACAGAACGCTGTATAAATTTATTTTAAGAAACTAGAGACATCTATTCTCGTAATGTTGAACCTATCTTTCTACTTCATATTTATTTTTTCCCATTGTATATCGAACTTTACCGAGAGGACCCATGGAACGAATGGTCAGTCGTCAGTCCCCGCCCGTAGCCAAACGTATGAAAGTTGTATAAAAAATCTCATTTCATACGTTTTGAACGCCGCAATCGTATACGTTTAGATTCGAGAATAGAGCCCCTCTGATTCCAAGCACTTCAAGGTCGCTCGAGTGGGAGCATATCACAATCCATACTTCTCACAGTTCATACTCTGCACGATTCATACTTCTCATTCTCACAAGCCATACTCATCTCGGGTCCTCTCGGCAAAGGTCGATATACACTGGGAAAAAATGCATATGCAATAGAAAGATAGGTTCAACATTACGAGAATAGATGTCTCTCTAGTTTCTTAAAAGAAATTTATATAGCGATCTGTCAGATACTTAAAAAAATATTATTACATTTTAAATACTTTTGGAATTGAATGAAGATGTAATATAGTATTCAACAATTAATAAAATGGTAAGGTAGGCAAATATTTGTAGTACCTATACAAATATAATACAACAAATATATCTTCCACCGATAATATTCTAACACAGAAAATAGTATATGATTATGTAGCAATAGAAGCAGGCAGTCCATTAGTAAGAATACTGTAGAACTGGAACAAAACTATCTGAAATTTCCGTTTCTTATATTCTTATCGATGTGTAAATACCTTGAGATTCTGCTTGCAGTAAATCAATTGCATATGATTACAGACAATGTTACAGGTTTTGTACTCATATTTCGGTATAGTAGCTCACCAATTTTACAAAACACAATATTTTAAAGTTTATTTCTCCAATGAGCTAAAATCGGAACATCAGAACCTTGTAGCTGTGCACTGCATAACTACTTAGAAAAATTTCGCTTTTGAAAATTAAATGCTACCACCACAACATCCATCAGCTGATTACTTAACCAGATAATATTCTAATATTTGTAAAAATGGCATGTGATCTTCTAATTTTTGTAATATGTCACTTATTTAACTGTTTATTGTGATTATTATTAGTATAATATATCCTTTATTCTATTATTC
Source organism: Harpalus rubripes (assembly GCA_963082715.1). NCBI lineage: Eukaryota > Metazoa > Arthropoda > Insecta > Coleoptera > Carabidae > Harpalus > Harpalus rubripes. The sequence goes on along the minus strand of OY720449.1, from coordinate 11,269,745 downwards.
TTAAAATATTGTTAAAACCTCAATAAAACTAACGGAAACATATCACATCATACCCGTATCTTCATATTGTTAATTTTATATTTAAGGTTGAAGATCTGTCACCTTGCATAAAATTTTAGTTGAGTAATGCGGATGTCAAATATTTTTCCGATAGAAAACGAAGCGTGTTCGGCTGTCGTCGTAGTATGACTTATGAGAAGTATGAGTTATAAGAAGTATGGGGCGTGATACCGTGATATGTACTCGCTCGAGTCACGTGTCTGCTCGTGCCCTATACATTAATCAAAAAGTATAATATACAACTCGCTATAATGGTTATTATTACCTCGGATGATAACAACCTTTGCTCGCTTCTCTCGCTCGTTTTGAAAACTTCATCTTCGGTAATAAGAGCATCCATTAATACCGTCGTTGTACTATTTTGACTTTAGAAATGTTACCAACAGATACTTATGTACATATATGTGATTAATTTGTTAAAAGAAGTTATAAAAATAAAACGAAGATTGCCTCAAATTCGATGAGCACATGAAATACACCCACATATTTTTATGAAAACAAATTAAACTTCTTGCTCGATATAAATTTGTGATGAGATCAGGGAATTTTGAATCAGAATTCATTTTATAATATAATTAAAATTATTCCATGTAGCCTAATTATATTATTTTATATAAATATAGCATTAGAGTTTAATACAGTAAATTGATATGTAATATGTGGGTTATTAATATAATGCATATTAAATCTAATAATATACTATTATGCGATACTTCATATCATAATTTATGCGCGATACATGTGTAAGTTTGCTTGTTTATTAGATAACATAACAAACAGACAAGAGCCTAGCCTTCAGAGCAGATAGGGCTTATTAAATTATTGGGGTCAATATAGTGCCATTTAAAATTCGAAATATTTGGTGTCGGTCGGGGTCGAACCCGGTTCCCCAGATTCGCGACCAGACACTCAGGCATGCGGCATAGGCGTAGTTAGGGGGGTACTTGGGGGTGCTTAGCACCCCCAAATTTTGAATCAGCACCCCCAAACAAAATTTCTATAAATTTTAATAATTTCATTTTAAACACATCTATTCATATTGACTGTTATATTAAATATTATCAGATATTTTGAAAGCTGAAATGACTATTCTAAAGAACATGATGAGCAGCCAAGAATCAAATAATATTAAAAGTGTACTTAATCAAGGTACATTTGGTATTTATTATAAACTTTATAAAATTATTATTCTGTGTTATGAGGAGAATTAAAAAATTGGCTGAGCACTACTATGACTACAATATTGAAAATGAACTTTCAAAATAATAATAATAATAATAAATAATACTTAAGATATTTTGCAAGAATTTATTCTTCTGAATGGAAACAGAAAATAAGTTTCGCGTCATGTTGTTACTTTAAATAATAAAGGGTCGCGTGGCCGCGTGCCTGAGTGTCAGGTCGAGAATATGGTGAACCGTGTTCGGTCCCGACCGACGCCAAATATTTCGAATTTTAAATGGCACAACATTGACCCCTGTGGTGCACTCTCCACGCCAGCAATGAGTGCCCGTGAGGTGACGCCTGGGCTTAAGCGCCTACACGGTGCAAATATTTCATCATTACCGATATCTGTGTACAAAGCAGATTGGCACACTCAGCAATGGGTAATAAGCCGTGATGATGTTTTTATTTATTTATTTAAATACTTTATTTTTATTTTGTAAACCAACTTTTTTTTCATTTAAGGTAAGGGACTTTAGCACCCCCTAATTTGAAAGCCTAACTTCGCCTATGGCACGCGGCCACGAGACCCCATGGCATAAACACATAAACAGAACAAACAGATGTAGTGAATCTGGGGATAAACCCCCACCTTCTTCCGTTTATATTTAATTTATTATTCTTGAAAATAATTAGCTATCTATGTGAACTTACCAAAAGATGCAGCGCATGCTTTATTTTTATTATTAACACTAAAGTTTATTGTTTAATTTGAAGCACCCATTCCCAAAATTGCAAAATAATGACATTGGCTATTTTTCATTTTAATACATTTATATTTTGCATAATGAACTTTTATCTTTTCGCATCATCAGCAATCCTTATGAGAAAATATCCAATATTCCATATTTTTTATTTTATTCTCAGAAAAATATAAAATCAGAAAATATCACTCAATATAATGATGTTTTACGACTGTAGTAACTATTCAAGTATGTATTGATATCGCCTGGCATATTGCCAAGCGCAAAATTGGAACTTCTGTCGTTATTACGAAAGCATTAAAATGTCAATTACGCTTTTTATTGACTTAAAGTACAATTTTACTTTGTCTCTCCAGATTATATACAGAATGTGCAACATTTTTTCCTATTCCTTGGTGACATAGGTTTTTAATTATTGAAGTCTATAACTACACACTTTATGACAAAGGGAATGTAAATAAAGGTAAACTGTTAATTATACGCTTTACAAATGAACCCTAAATGTACATATTTGGTATTTAACAAATAAATAAATATTACAGTTTGTTACCCCGCTCTGATTATGACTATTTACTTTTCGTGTATTTCGATAATATCAATATTTTTATACCAGCGGTGGTACACGTCACAAATTTTTAAAATAATTTATTATAAGCCGTAATTTTAATTTTGTATAATTTGTAACATTTCAAACAAACTGAAAAAATAATGAGAATATAACCGTGTACCACCGGTGGTACATTACAAGGAAACTGACAAAATTTGAGTGCTGTGAGGAAAGACCTGTAAATAAACTACAGCGCGAACGTGTCTTAATAAAGTTATTAAAATACAGTCGAACTTCGATAACTCAAACCATGACTTGCCACAAGAAAAGTTCGAGTTATCAAGACTTCGGGTTATTAAATAAAATGCATATGTATAAATATTATTTATTTATGTATTTATTCGAGTAAAAATCACTTACCTTATGATATATACAGATTGATATATGTATACAGATCAAAGTTATAAACATTGTTTTAGTGTAAAAAAGTCAGTTATTTGTGACTGAGGAGAGAATTTTTTATTTTCAATAAAAAAACCTTCAATGTTATTTAAACCATTATACAGGGAATCGGTTGTATGTTCATTGGTTTTTAAATACGAACGCAAAACGCTCAACGAATTTTCAACCAACCCGTTTGAAGGTGGTTGCTGCAAATCATCCTCCATAATAAAATCATTTAAGGTGACACCTTCTGGTGTAATTTTGACATTTTTCCAAGCTTCATATTCCAATTGCAATTGAATTTCTTCTTCTTTCCAGCGTTCACTTATGAAAATCAAAGGAATTTCATCCTCTTCGTCCCACTCAGAATACTGACCAAAGCCGGCTTTTTTAAAACAATTAGAAATTGTCTCAGGCTAAACGTCGATATTCCATGTATTGGTTATATCATCAACACAGTCCATTAATGTAATGTTTGTTTGTTTTCTTCAAAACATTTGATAGCTTTTTTCAAAATTCCGCCAGAATTCGACTTATTGACGCTGGCGCCAAATATTCTGTTCGAATTATAAAGATATTCGAGTAATCGAAGTTCGAGTTATCAAGCAAAAATTACCCATAATTCTCACTTTTGGCGCTATTGCCAACCAGTTTGATTCGAGTTATCCAAAATACGAGTTATTGAAGTTCGACTTACTGAAATAAATAAAATTAATAAATATATCATCACGGCATATTACCCATTGCTGGGTGTGCCAATCTGCTTTGTTCGCAGATATCGGTAATGATGATGACATATTTGTACCGTGCGGGCGTTTACCAGGCGTCACCTCACGGGCACTCATTGCTGGCGTGGAGAGTGCACCACAGGGGTGAATTTTGTGCCATTTAAAATTCGAAATATTTGGCGTCGGTCGGGATCGAACCCGGTGCCCCAGATTCGCGACCAGACACTCAGGCACGCGGCTACTTACGAGGCTACTTACTGAAGTTCGACTGTATTTGATTTTTTAATGCTGTTAATATTTACGTCCATTTCAAATTCTTATTATGTACTTTCAAGCCCTCTGCTATCGTCTTTTTCAATATCTACAAAAACCAAACAAATCCAGTTGTTTTTTTATTCCTTTTTAAATAAAATAAAATTTCTATTTTTTTTTTTGCTTATTATTTATAGAAAAATCTGGTGTGGCCAACACAATACCTCCCGCCATTTACAGCACGAGTCAGAAAAAAGATTAAGCAAGTCCTTATTTTTGGATCTTAAAAAAAATTAATAATCTTTAATTTTTAAAAAGTATTTTGAGCTTCAAGTAAAGTGCCATTTCCAGATATCCTATTTATACCAAAATTCTAATGAGTTATTTGCATATTAGAAAAAGGTCGAAATACAAGGTTTAAAATTTTATGAATGATAGTATTTGTGTTAGAGTGGGGGATCCACACATACACACAGACATCATCGTCAAAATGTTAAAATTGGATTCTAGGGACCTTAAAACGGGGTCATTTACCAGAATCTCGATATGCGATTTTTAGCACGATCCCTATACCTCCCTTACCAAGGGTAGCGGGAGGTAAAAATTATCACAGGCATACGAGTAAGTACAATGAATGGTTTTGAAATGAAAACTTTTTAATTGCCTGAAAAAAAATATTTTTAATCGTTTGGTTTTTGTAAAAAGAAAAACAATTATGTTTAGATGTTTCGAATCGTATATTGTAATAATGAATTGTCAATTTCCTTATTGGAATTATTAGTATTATTAGAAAATTTCATTTAAAATGTAGTTTTCGGGTACTGTATCCCTGTAATGCAACTTTAAAGATAATAATTATCGTTTTCGTATTATACTTGTGAAATAAGTTTGGAGTATATCCGTCCACTTTCTAACCTTTGCAAAAGATGGCAGCACCCACCTGACGGTTGTGAGCGCTCTCTAGTTACAAACCATTGAAGTCGTATTGATCCGACTGAAATATAAGTTTGAGCACAAAATCACAGGTGGCGCAAGTTTATTCCATAGGTAGGTAATTAAATTTAAATAGTGTATTTTCTGTACTTTTATTTTCCTACTAAATATATAAATGTATACATCCCTCATATGAACGCTGAAATTGTTTCATTGCTGCCCTACAGGTATAATCTAAATTACCCGCCTAAAGCTAGTTGCTACCCCGTAATCAAAATGTATCGCCTCGGGCCCTAAATGATAACTAACACGCTGTGTAATTTATTATAATCGCCGTTAAATTAGTATTGGCTGATGCTCAACTTTTTCCCTTCTCCGCACCCTGACCGTTGTATAACGGTGTTCAAGTTTCTTCATAACTTTGCATTTTCAACATGGCCAATGAATCAGTAACAGAAATCTCCAGTTATATATATATATATATATATATATATATATATATATATATATATATATATATATATATATATATATATATATATATATATATAGGGGGAGTGGGGCAAGAGTGTACGCGAGGCAAGAGTAAACAATTAAAATATCTCGCTTATTTATACAGTTCGGCTTACCAATCCTAGCGGTAAAACATGGTACTATACTGTCATTTATACGTGAAATAGAAGAACATTGTCAAGTTTATGAAAACAAAATTACAGGTAAGTTTGTATATTGCATCATTTTGATACAAGATTAAAGTCAAAATATTATTATATTGCACGTGAAATAAAAAAGAACCAATAAAATAGTGAATATTGCATTAAAGTGTGTACCATCCTCTACAAAGTTAGTCGACAGAAAATTTAAACAGTGGCGCAGAACACGGGATAAAAACAATTTTTGTGATAATATTAAACGGGGCAAGAGTAAACATAGTGTTTACTCTTGCCCTGAAATTATAACAATTTCCCCATATAAACAAGAATTGGAGCAAATTTTAAAAGGAAAACGATTAAAGAAAGCAAAAAAGATTAAAAGGAATCTATCGCAGGCATCTACTTGGATTACAGAAATAGTCAAGCAAAACAACAGTAATAACACGACAACTGTTAATGAAGACGACTGTATTTGTATTTGTTGTAAAGAAAAATACAGTACATCTGTTGAAGACCGAATTATTTGCGGAAAATGTCATCAGTGGGTACACGAAGGATACATTAACGTTAAACTAAATGCCGACAAATATATATGTGATTTTTGTCGTGTTTAGGCAACATTTTTTCAGTCGTTTACTTTTGCCTCGCTATGCGTGGCAAGAGTGAACACTTATTTTTTTAAATAAAAAACATACAGTCTATTTACTATAATAGAAAAGAATTATTTTAATTTTTTTATATGTAAGCAAATGTATGAACTATATTTAGAGTTCAATAAAACTGCTGAAATATTTCGTATATGAAATTTATTACATATTATCAAAAAACCATTCACTCTTGCCCCACTCTCTCCTATATATATATATTGTATTGAAAATTTTGATACAGAAAAAAATACTACATCCGAATATGATATTGTTTATAATTTTTCAATTTCCGGAACCGTAAAAATAGTCGGAAACAATAATAACATTTTTGCAAACATCATTGTTGCCATGGAATAAAAATTTAAACAAATATTACATAAACAATTAGCAAATGTCACACAAAATTTTTACAACAGATTGCATTGTTTAATGGGAAATGGTGGTTTGTGATATGTTATTTTATATTATAAATTCATATGTTTGTAATAGTAAAATAAAAATTCTTTTTTCAATACATTTTATGTCTTTTAATTTAAATAAGTTAAGAGTCGTATCCATAGCCACTTCTTAAAGAAATCTTAAATTTCGTCTCGTCAAATTACATTGTTGTAATCAACAATTCCATTCTTGTCATCAACTGCACTAAAGGTGTTTTCATTTTCCTCGTTTTGAAAATAACTTTAAACCTCAAAAATTTGTGACAGATGTTTGCGCTCTTGTTAAAATTTTTGTTTCATGGCGCCAATAATTTTTGCAAAAATGTTATTATTGTTTTCGATTATTTTTATGGTTCCGGAAATTGAAAAATTGTAAACAATAGCGTATCCAGTTGCAGTATTTTTTTTTCTGTAGCAAAAATCTTAATACAATTTTGCTCTAAAATAATTAGTGGAGCAAATAACTGAAACAACCCCTAACTGCGTCGTCCAAGTCACCAGCCTGTATATATACAGGTTTCCGTTTATAAATAAACCAGCAAATATCTCGCTTATTACTACTTTTAGGGATTTCTACTATATAACATAAATTATAGTATGTTAACTCCTCTATAAAATTTCGGAAGTAGATCAATGTTATTACTTCCGGGTTTGGAGAAATTGATAGAAACTTTTAATTTTAAAATGGAACAGCCTATATATTTTTTCAAATTTGAAAAGTACGTGAAATTTGCTATCCAACTGTATAAAATCAATCGTATGTTGTATTATTAAAAAAAAGAATGGCGAATGATTAAATTATTATACTTTTGTTAAATTTAGGAGGCTTTGCATTTCATTTATTTTATATTATAAAGAATACCAATTATTTAAATATTCAAATTGACGTCCAATGACGTTAATATGATATTTAATTATTATATCTGTTATTTCATGTCATTAGAAATTTCTAATTCAAAAAAATTGTATTACATTGCCTCCTACATTTAATAAAAATTTAATATTTTAATCATTCGACATTTTATTTTTTAATAATATAACATATGATTGTTTTTATACAGTTGGAATTGGTTTCAAAAAGTTCGTAAATTATCTGTCCCACTGTTAGTTGTTCGAACTATACAATTCTCTTCTATAGTAAATATTTTGAATAGCAAAAATAAGATAATAAAAGTGCTATTTATAGCGCACTCTTATTAAATTTATTTTGCATTCAAAGCCAAATGCACGTTTTAAATACATCATTATTTCATTCAGAATTCCTGAAAGACTGAATTTGTTTATAAAGACTGCCAAAGAAAATTGAAAACAGTTTTAAATTAAATTTAGCTTTTGATGTTTGTGAACAAATTAAAGTTAAATAAATAAGATTTCTCAAAAGTAAAATTCTTGAAGCAACTCTTGTTAAAAATTATTCCAGCAGATAATGTGACACTTTACAAGAAGATGTTGGAAAAATTGTTTATTTAATTATACCATCAAATTCTAAAAAAAATACTGCAGGTTGTTTCTCATCTTGAAAGTTGGAAAATATAATTATGTATTTTATAAAGCATTTTTTCACCACTGGTTGAATGGCTGATATTAATATTTTCTATTATTTTTATTTTTAACTACGTAAGTAGTTGATTACTAATGTTGCATAATACATCAATTTCATTTATACTATGTACCAAAAAAAAAAACAGTATCTTGATTCCGGGTACACCATGGTTCCTGAATATTTTCATCTATTTCGAGGCAGATTGAATCATATGACATTTAAAATTGACACAACAAAAATAAAAATTAACCAAATGAATGATAACTTTGAATGTGACAACGAAATTGAACATTCTATTACATTCAATGCCAATAAAAATAACACATCCAACAATATATCAAATATAAAAAATGTTTTCATACTTATAACTATAATAATTATTAGTAATGCCACTAATGCGGTTAAAAATTCGACATTGACGTATATCGTTTGATTTTGTTATGATGATGTATGAAAGTAGCGATAGTGGGGGTAAAAATACCAGAGAAACCAGAATTATTTCGTGGTTGCTGTGGTCCGACTTTTTACCAAATTTTTTCAGGAACCGTGTACAAATAATTACAGGGCTTACGGGACACAAAACCGTAAACCTGATCGAACCGGTTGCGTTACGGAACATACTATTAGTTAGACTCATAATTAATTTTTATATTATAAAGAAATTTGCAAATACCTACAGCGGTACTAAAAATGAACTTAGTTAAACCATCCTTAATTTTGTGAACTTTAAGGGATGATAACACAGCTAAAAACAAAAACCCACTACATGTTCAAAACAACAAACGTCTGCACGACGCGACGAACTAATCTAGACTAAAACAAAGCGCTATCTTCAGCACAGGATTATCTTAGGGGTACAGGGTGCATAGGCTAGGCCATTCAAAGTCACGCACGCATGCATAATAATTTCTAGACTTAATGATCAACAAATAAAAGTCGTAATCATAATATGATAAGAATAACTAAACTGAATTTTGACATTTATAATTTAAATAGATAAACAGAGTTAAAATATGAATATTGAAACTATAATTAGAAAAGTGTGTGTGTGTGTGTGTGTGTGTGTGTGTGTGTGTGCGCGTGCGCGTGCGTGTGTGTGTGTAATACAAAAATTTTACCTGCGATGACTCTAATACTATAATTCCAGAAATTGTAATTCTTTCGTATTCTTATTCGTTACATCCACATGAAGAGCTGATTAGATTTTGGTTATAATTGGTCAACCGGAGGTACCCTTATTTGATGATTTTAACAGTTTTTCTTGAAAAACGGTGTTAAATATCATTTTTTACATTTATTATTATTATAAATATTGAAGAATATTTTATTCTCTACACGATTTGACCGCATTTTATACTTTATATTAAATGGATATATGCAGTTATAAAATTAAAAGAAATTAAATTTCATAAATTAGCCAGCTATGCTATAACTATGGAAACAGCTACTATATTAAGAAAATTCTGATTGAAAGATGTCAGTGTCATGTGCAATTGACATAGTATGGTTGTGTTATAATTTTACTGGAAATATAGGATCTTTTGCTAGAAATTTTCTGTATGGAATTTGTATAAAATACATGGAACTGAGGGAAGGTAATGTGCTAGCCACATCAGATTTTTTCTTAATATCTTAAAAAATATAAGAGTTACAACTTTGGTCAAATGAGGGTTTTTCTTTATCTTTAAGACGTCTTCTCGTATGGGTATATAATTTTCTAAAAATTTCTCAGAATATGGCAGTAGATTTTTGGTTGATTTTTTTTTTGAGACGAGAGCGGGTACTGTTTATTGAAGGGTTAAAACTTTATGCTGTCATTATTTCACTCTTGCGCTATGGATATGAATAATTTCAAATGTTTAATCAGTAATTTTAGGCAAAAAATATTGTCAAATATTAATAAATGTCAAATAATTCTCTTAAATCTAAGTGTTATTCATAAATTCTTAGTCTCAAAAGATGTTGCAATAAAATTATCATTTGCTGTTTCGAATCATAATATTTACTTTGGAATCAAAGAAATTTGAATTATTTAAGTGTCAGAGTATACGAAAACATCAACAACAGTAAAGTTTATAATTAAGTGCAATTTCACTGCCTTGCAATGTTTTGAAAGTTTGATATCTTTTTTGCTCTAAACACTATTAATACCCATACTGCTCTAATAACGTCAGAAATATTGTTTTTCAATCCGGTTTAAAAATAGTAATGAGTGCGTCTGGTACGTGTTTCGAAAAGTATTTAATGTTACTTTTCAAGAAGTATGTTCTTCTCACCTCGAGTGCTTACAATTCTGCACATGTGTTTTAATTTTTACTCGCAAACAAATTGCTCGCTTCTGCACACAAACAAATGAGGGTTAGCGTGACTCATAGCACACTATAACAGAAATTTGAAACGCTACATTCTTCAAGAAAATGTGGCTTGTGTTAAATTAGTTTCCTACACAAACGACATGCAAGGAACATACTTGTATGCAATATTATTTTGGTACTGCATAATATAAGACATTATTGTGAATTGCATTCGCATGTTTACAAAGTTTAAAAACAATAAATTTAGGTTATTTGATATATTCATTATTCTCCTAGAATAGCTTTCTTTTTCAGTGTAAAATATTGTGATTTTTTACCTCCCGCTACCCTTGGTAAGGGAGGTATAGGGATCGTGCTAAAAATCGCATATCGAGATTTTGGTAAATGACCATGTTGTAAAGTCCCTAGAATCCAATGTTAACATTTTCACGATGATGTGTGTGTGTATATGTATGTGTGTGTGTGTGTGTGTGTGTGTGTGTGTGTGTGTGTGTGTGTGCGTGTGTGTGTGTGTATGTGTGTGTATGTACATGTGGATCCTCCACTCTAACTCTAATAGTATCATTCAGAAAATTTTGAAACCTTGTATTTCAAACTTTTTCTGTAATGGAAACAGCCTATTAGATTTTGGTAAAAATCGGATAACCAGATATGGCACTTTACTAGAAACTCAAAATAGTGTATGTGTGTGTGACGATTTTTTCTCCGTCGATAACTCCACACACTAAAAAATTTAACATAAAATTTAACACCGCTCTGAATCCCATTTGGTCCACACAGAAATGTGTTAAAATTTTACATTTTTCTTCGTGTAACACATTGACACAGGTTAGTGTTCAAATAATAACACAGTAAACCGTGTAAAGAAAGATGATATAACACAGAAAATGCTGAAAAATAACACTATTTTATGTTATTTTTTACAAGTATTAGTGCTAATTCGGTGTAATGTTTTACATAAATTTTGGTTAATTTTAACACTCAGTACTGTAAAATTTAAATATTGCCGGTGTTGTTTGTAACACATATTTCTGTAAATTTATTTAACATGATTTAGTGTAAAATTAATTTTCAACATTATTCTGTGTTACATTTCAAGTAATACAGCTTTGGTTAATTAAACAAATATTTGCTTGAAAATTAATTTTATTATAAAAAGGTGCAAAAATATTAATAATAGGTACATATATACATATGTAGATACAAAACACATATGATAAATGATAAATATTTATATACATACCAAACAACAAAAGTCAATCAGTCATTTAATTATATTTCAGAAGGTATGAAAATTTTGCTTTTATTCACAGAACTGTAAGAATACCAAGTCTGATGGAAGTGGCAATATTCTGGGATATTAAATTATACTCTATTTTCTGTAAAAATATTAGGTGGCGATAGAAAATCGGAAAGGTCTGTGTCACTTGAAGTAGCAACAGGAGCCACTAACGATGCTGTTGAACTACTTGTCGATGAATTCTAATAAAAAAGAGATATGTAATAATTATTATACAATTATTTTACGTTGTGATGAGGTTAATGTCATAATGACTGTGTATTGTACGTAATTTTAACTTATATAAAATGTCACTACATATAAAAAGAATCTTACGTGTAATCGGTGGAGGTACCCATGTCTCGTCTTCTTTCAAAAACATTAAAATTTCGGACACCACGCAAGACAAACTTCCATCATCATTAATTTCAGTCCCATCATTTTGCTAGACAATTTTCAAATTTTCAGTTTTAAATTTATCAGCAACTGAAAAAAGTGATTTACCAATCAAATCCTCAGAGTGTAAAATATAAAATTATTCATACTTTTTTGGCGAAGTTCTTCTATTTTCAATTCTTGTATTACAACACTTTTCTTCTCACTCCTATCCTTCGACCAAACGAAGAAATGCATATTTCTTATTTCAATTTTAACGTCACTGAAACTATATACATAAATATAGAAAACTGTAAAAACGATTTAACAAAGTACTTACACGGATGCGATGCAAACAATATCTTTGTTAAGAGAAAACTGCCGAACAGCCAAACTGCGTAACAAGGACCATATACCACTGCTGCGTAATATGCAAGTATGAACATGCTTGTACTCGGTTTTAGTTGTACAATTTTTACACAGGACAGTGTTGTATAACACAGAACAATGTCGATATAGCACTATTACGTGTAAAATTCAGTGTTATTCTAAAGTTTGACACTGAATTATTTATTATTTTTTTGGTTTCACATTTTTCTGTGTTTTTGGAAATACTTTTACACCGAATTATTTTAACACCAAGCTCAAATGTCGAAAAATGTTAAATTGACATAAAATTTATGGTGTTTTTAACTCGAATATTTGAACACAGAAAAAAATGTTAATTTTTAACACAGAAATGAAGCCAATTTTTTACTGTGCAACACTACAATTCTGAAAATTAAAATTTTCGTATTCCTTTTCGTTACATCCATATGAAGAGCTGATTAGATTTTGGTTATATTTGGTCGACTGGAAGTACCCTCATTTGAAATTTTTTCTTGAAAACACCCTCTTAAATATTATTTTTTCACATTTAATGTTATTATAAATATTAAAGAATATTTTATTCTCTATACGATTTAATTACAGCTTGTACTGCATATTCAATGGATATTGAGTTAAAAAATTATAAAGAAATTAAATTTCATAAAGCAACCGGCTATGAAAATACATAGAACTGAGGGAAATATAGAATCTTTCGCAAGAAACTGTCTGTATGGAATTTGTACAAAATACATGGAACTGACAGAAGGTAATGTGCTGGCCACATCAGATTTTTTTTGGTAAAAATTTAAAATTTCTTCATAATTTACATTGAACTCAAGAAATGATAAGTATTTAACTGCGTGTTTTCAAGAAAAACTTTTCAAGTGAAGACATACTTCCTGTGACCAAATCTAAGCAGCTCTCCACATGGATTTGAATTTAAAAAAATTGTAATTTTTTGGAATTGCTGTGGGTAGTGATGTGCCGCCAAAATTTTCCCCGGAAAAATTCCCGGAAATTCCTTCATCTGCGATTTTCGGGAAGAAATTTTGTTACCTTTATTCCCGGAATTTTTTTGGTAATATCCCGTGAATATTATTTTTGCAAATTTCCCGTAAATTTTAAAAGATTTTGGCCTTGATGTTTGGTGCAAGTTGTTATAAATAATTATTAATATGTAACATTGTTCATTTTTTGAGTAATTAAATTAATTTTTTAAAGTAAATATAAGTACATAGGTACTTGTTAAATTTAGTACGATGCTTTTAAATTACACATTTAAGGATTTATGAATATTGCACCTTTCCTTTATAAGAGAAGTATGAAAACATATTAAACATTTAAAATATGGGGGAGTATTCTTTATTAGTTCTTACAGAGTACGTATGTATGACCGATAGTGCATAAATATATTGATACGAGTATATATATATATATATATATATATATATATATATATATATATATATATATATATATATATATATATATATATATAAATGATTTGTATATAATAAATTTTAGTTCTGCAAATTGATTTTCTGCACAAGGGTTCTTTGGTCCAATACATGTGCGACTGATGGGCTCGTATATATATATATATATATATATATATATATATATATATATATATATATATATATATATATATATATATACGAGCCCAGTCGCACATGTATTGGACCAAAGAACCCTTGTGCAGAAAATCAATTTTCAGAACTAAAATTTATTATATAAAAATCATTTATAGGAAGACAAACAAGTATAATAACACACTGTAGTTCTAGCAATTAATTAACAACATTTAACATACAGGGTGTTTTTTTTTTAGACACTATATGTAGGTATCTCAGAAACGAATTTAAGTTGTGTTATATCTTGAAATTATACCAATAAAAAAAATATTTTTGTGCGCCATTGGATAAACACTATAATATTGTGACATTTTTATTTAAAACATTTTTCTCAATAACTGATAGGTTAGAAGTAATTTGAAGAAAAAAAAATTTAATTGCTAAAACTACAGTGAATTTAATACACTTATCTGCCCCTCCGCAGACAACCTGTAGGTATATAATAAATTTTCGGCACAAAACTCCTTGGTCCAATACATGTGTGACTGGGCTCGTATGTATATACATATTTTACCATAATTTCACTGAAAAATAAAACTAAATAAACCTACAGTTACAATTTTTATTCATATCTGAAATTTCTCAAAAAAATTCCGAGGAATTTTTTGGGAATTTTTCCGTATCTTTAAATTTCTGAAATTGACCCATCTCTAGCTGTGGGTACATATTGAAGTTATCGGAGCAGAAAAAACGTTACACGCATACAAATGCTTGGTGACGCAAACATACGAGTTAATTCAGATATCATCTGACCAATAGAAAAATTGTATTTTACGGACTCCAAACGTAAACTCATCATTTTTTTACCAAAGACAATACCTACCTACCTTTAAGGGACAATATGTAAAAATTATGCGAGTACGGTTGTTTCTGTATTTCATAACTTGAACAACTGGCAACTGTCCTTTGGGAGGGTAAAACTAAAAGCAGCCATTATACTATATCGTGAAGCATACTTTACTAATTCCCATATAACGTTACCTGATGCTGTATTACATACCTTTGCACTTTACTTAAAATGATATATTTAATTTGTTCATTTATTACTACCATAGGGAATAAGAGAACAATATAAAATATAATTTGGGTCCATTTACTTTTTGATGTTTATGAAATGAACAATATTTTTAGAATTGAGATGGTTAAGTTTTGTATAGTAGGTACCTATGTTTTTATTATAATGTATACAAAAGAAAATGTGCTGTTATTGCCATTTTTCAGTAATTAAATCTTTATACATAAAATACTTGCTTGAATTATACAGTATGTTCAAAACAATTCATAACTCGGAGTAGGCTATGAACGAAACGTATGTCTGATCATTATTTAATTCAAAAGTCAAGTTGTCAAAATTGATCTTAAAATATAATTTTAAGGAAAAAAGATAATAAAGAAGGATACAGTATATTGACAGTCGCCGTTTTTAATTTGTTTCCATTTCTAAAAGAAGATTCAAGAAGAAAAGCTTTGATTTCTTTAGATAATATTTTTGACAATATCTCATGCAAAATTGATATTTAAATAAATATTTTTAAATTGACATGCGCTTCTTTGTTCAAAGCCTACTCCGAGTAGCAGAAAAATAGTTATTTGTGTTACTATAGAAATTGTACTTTTGCGAGTGCTCGTATTTAAGGCCTCCCCTACACAAACTCGCAAAAATGCAGTTTCTATGCTATTGATACACAAGATTTTTTATGCCGACTTCTCCCTAAATTTATTAAATGAAATTGATTTATTGTCCAAATATGAAATACAAGGAATTGTTCATGTTGGTAACTTCAGAAGAACTGAATAATTTCAAAAGACATGGAGTTACAAACATAACCTGAAAAATCAGCAAACAGTTTTTATTGATTTTGCATTGCAATATTAAACATAATGTGTATATAAGTGTCTACAGTCCTCAACGCGGAATTGTTTAGAAAAAATTAAAATCTTAAATAGGTGTGGTTTCAGTGGAGGCTGGTGATATCTTTGTATATATTATAATTAAATTATTTAATCTTTATTTAAAAATAAAATCCATCCTTCGCCCTGTTGCGTGAATAAAATGTTCTATTACTTTTTTATTTTATTCAGGAATGTTATTAATCATATTTTTTTTCGATGGATAACATCGCCAATGCAGTCAGTCTATCTTGTGTCATGGTGTTCCTTAAAAATGTTTTTATTCCTTTAAGTGTAGAAAAACAGCGTTCACATTTCACAGTAGTTATAGGTATTGTACAAATAATATTTAGTAATTCAGAAAATGGTGTTGTTAAATTATTGCTAATTATCATTTGTAACAATAATAAAGCACTATCTACATTTACAAAATTCTAAGTCTTTTCTCGAAATTCATTTGTTTAGCATCAATTTAATCTACTATTTCGCACACAGATACAGAAGCGATCTTCGTAATTCAGTGAGTACTAGATGATTTGATTATTATAATTCAACAATAACAGACTACCTCGAAAAACGCTCTCGGAAATCTTCCTTTCAATTGGGTTGCCCGGATTAGGCTTATGGGGTAGAATAGTGTGACGTCGGAATATAGCGCGAAATATGAAGTACTGTCCCGAGCAAAAACGAAACTTTCAAAATAGACTCTATTAACAGAACACATAAGGGTCATCATTTAAAGGCTTGTAATTTGATGCTGATATCATTGTTATTATGAAGAAGTCAACTTTATATATAATAATAATAATAATAATAATAATAATAATAATAATAATAATAATAATAATAATAATAATAATATTTAATAACATCAAATTGTAAACATTTTTCTATTTCTTCGTAATACAATATTAATAAATAACAAATTGAAATCAACTCTGCACATTCTGAACTACAAAGCATCAAGTTTGCGTAGCTTCAAACATATCCGAGAGCTTGCCGATATACCGATTGAGATTTTGTTGGCGTTTTCGAGCATTTTCAAAACAGTTCTTTTCAAAACTTTAGATTTTTTTTTTAAGTTTAATGTACGTACATAACTCTGTCTATCCAAATTAATATATTAATAATATGTCGTGTTCTTAGGGTACTGTAACAAAACGGGGACTTCCGGCCGCTTCACGCGATGTTTCACGAACATCTTCGAGATTGAACGAACATGCAGTTCCATGCAAAAAAAAATAAAACTTAATAGAATAATAATTATTACTAATTAGGATAATGTTTTGTTTAAATGAAAGGGTAATATTAAAACTTAACTGAATGATAGCTTAAATAGCTAACTTTTCTTAATTAAGGAAGATATTGGCGACGAATGATCTACTTACTACTGTGGCAATACGGTTCACTTTGAAAGATGTGTTTACCGGTAGGACAGTAGTTTAAATGAAGCGCGCCGCATATGACGTAATTACTTAACTACCCTATTGCAGTCATATGCAGCTCCGCGGACTATTAGTAAAAACTCGAGTAAAAGTAGTGTGAGACCGGGGGTGAAATATTTGTGCCCTAGCTCCTAACAGATACGGGTAGGTGCATACATCACAAAGTAAATAGGCTATCAAGTTACCCGCGGTGTAGTGAGAATTGCATAATAATGATAGTAAATAAATAATTAATATATTTTTAAAATGTATATATACTTCCTTATTTATTTTTTTCTTGTCGTTTTATTTAGTAGGGCTGCGCCCCTATGTCCTATAGCACAAGCCGTCAATGCGTACTTTACGCAATGTCGTGAATATATTTTAATATTATCTAACCTAACTCACAAAATTCATGCTCGGAAAACTAAGGCCGAGTTCAGTGTGTTAGGTATAAGTTTTTGATGTTGTTTTTAGAGAAATATACAATCATGTGTGTCAATTTCTAGTTAAATTCTAAAACTGTTCATAAGCATGGCGTATTTGTATTATTATGTTCAATAATTTAAGCCATGAAACATACTTCAGTTCAGTTTGAATAAACAACGATTTAAAATTATGTTTAAACTGTGAATGTGTACAGTGCAAATAAACACTTCTATTTCTGCTTAACTTTGTGTTAAACAAACCAGTATGCCTGTGACCGATCACAGGACGAGGAGCGAGGATAATCCAGAATTTCAGCTCTCAGCCTCTCAGGGTCCCTCCTACGTCTTGTTTATAGTTGCTCCAGTTCAAAGGAATTCTATTTAAAGTAATATACAGCACTCATCGATCGACGGGCTCTCAAGGTCCGCCCCAATGAATTGAGGATAGTTTTATTTGAGGAGACTGCTTTACTCTGTATTACTTTCACTAGAACATATTGCTGTCGCCTATATTACAGATACATAAGGAACTGATTACCATGTTTTAGTTTTTATTTATTTATTTATTATCAGTTTAAAAATTATACCAACACACTAATATGTACACTACTATAACACTAAAAACACTTAAAAATAATATTGAACGCAACAAGAATAACAATGGGAGATGCTGGCGGGGGACTAGTGCAACTGCGGCGCCACGTGACTCAAGCACTTTCCTAAATTATGTAATAAAACAAGTGCACGTAACAGCTTGCGCAAGCACAATGCTCGAATATTTAAAAAAAATCCATGTTTGTTCTTGTCAATTTTGTTTAGGTTATGTTTGAGTTTCTTTCATTGACATATTACATAAATGGACCCAACGTAGAGAGAGAGGAATTGACGCTCAGCTTAGAAAAGGAAAGATAGATAAGCGGGGCAACGTCAAACAAGAACATTGTTGCGGTCTGTTGTTTTGTTTGCTGGTCTGATAGTAGTGACAGCTAGTAAAAGTGCAATATATTTCCTCATAATATTGGTAAAAATTATATTCATATCTCTAACTAAGAGTTAGTTACAATACTAAGTGAGTAATTTTGGTTTAATGTGAAATAGAAATAATTTGAATGTAGTTTGCTGGTAATTCAGGTTATGTTCTATCATTCATGCTATGCATATAAGTGTGATTTCATTTATATTTCAGAATTCTTTTAAAATGGTAATGTGAGGCAGTGCAAATGGATGCACAGTTCGTTATCAAAAAGACATAAAATTTCACAAGTCTTTCTTATTCGTCGTAAACTAAACTGTCATATGAATGTTTTTCGAGTAAATTTCCGAAAGATGAACTGTGAACAGACTGGCTTATTGCAATTAGAAGACAATTTCTAGCCATCCAAACATTCTGTGATGCAGAAATCATTTTCAATCGACGAATGTATATAAAAATAGTTGTAAATAAATAATATTAACTAAAGCAAAAGTTTTGTTATTTTTACAAATAATTTAATATACGAATGAAATATTTTATGTTAAATCGAATATGAACTATATTTTATATTGTCATTTATTATGAATGAGATGAATATTCCTAAGCACTCTGTGTTATTTTTCATCTTTTGACTTTGCCCCTAACTTAGCTCTATCCTTTTCTAAAAGTAAAGTAGTACCTACGTTGCGTCCATTTATATAATACGTCAATGGTTTCTTTGTTTGATATACCAAAGTATGACAAGTGTGATCATTTTCTATTCCATAAATATTTGCAACTTAAGGTGCATTCACCAATGAAAATTAGATTTATGGTTTTTGTTTAGATTTAAGTAAGTCATTCATAAATGCGAATCTGGGGAACCGGGTTCGATCCCGACCGACGCCAAATATTTCAAATTTTAAATGGCACAAAATTGACCCCTGTGGTGCACTCTCCACGCCAGCAATGAGTGCCCGTGAGTTGACACCTGGTAAGCGCCCGCACGCTGCAAATATTTCATCATTACCGATATCTGTGTACATAACAGATTGGCACACCCAGCAATGGGTAATATGCCGTGATGATATATTTAAATTTATTTATTTATATTTATTTATTTCAGCAATTAAATTTTGCCAGTCTCCTTGTTCTTCTCGCATTTGCTTTAAAGACCGAATCCACCAAGTGAATACTAAATAAAGATGGGTGTATATTTCTATACCGTTTTAGACTTGTTCTCATTGGTGAAGTTTGTGACGTCACAGTAAATCATAAACCTAAAGTTTGGACCTTGCAATGTTTAGCTTTATAATTTGGATTTAGAGACACTAAATTCTGAAGTGTGAATGGAGTCATAACATCATCTACGGCCAAGGTCTTTAAATCTGAAGTATAAACCATAAATCTAAACCTAATTTTCATTTGTGAATATACCTTTAAACTTATTAAATATATTGTTCTATAGTTTATCTAGTTAATTTGATACATAGTTTAGTATTTCCGTCCACAACTTTGTATAAATTACTTAATTACTGGAAGGTACATACTTTCGTCGTTGTGTAGAATATCACAGAAATTATTATTACTATTGTAGTCCTTCAACTTACAAATAAAAAAAATACAATATTTATTCGTTTATTATTAATAAGATATTATTAGTACTTGTTTATTAACACCTAGACTAACTACTTTATCCTATTTAACTTCCTTTGTGACAAAATCAGTTCCAACCAACCCCACTGCTTCCCAATTTCACGCGGTCAAAGTGCCTTAATTTCATACCTGTTGTCATCTACGATTAGCCTTGTTCCAGCATCTCCCATTCATTTCGCTACTGCTGGACAATTGGTCATTTTTTTTTTTTTCAATTATTGTGTCTGGAAGAAATTCGGAATCCCAACGTACATAATTTTGCCTGAGAACAAAAAGTCTTTGAAGTTTATGGGTATGTGTAAATACGGTTGAAATGGTCTAGTGCTAGAGATGTCGATTAAAAAATTTTAATCGATTTTTTAATAATTCATTATTTTTACCTCCCGTCATACCGTAGGTAAGGGAGGTAATGTTATCGGTCCAAAAATTCGATGGTGAGTTTTTAGTGAATAAGCACGAATTAGGATCTCCACCACACGTTTTTACTATTTTTACGATGGTGTGTGTGTGTGTGTGTGTGTGTGTGTGTGTGTGTGTGTGTGTGTGTGTGTGTGTGTGTGTGAGTGTGTGTGTGTGTGTGTGAACAGATTTTCTAGAAAAATATATTATGATATACTCCAAAACTTGTCAAATTTGGTATTTAAGACTATTATATGCAGAGGAATAGTATATTAAATTTTGGCTAAAATTGATAATCCGGAAGTGATACTTTACTTGAAGCTCTGAACAGATTTTTGTGAAAAATATAATATAATATATTATATATTCCAAATTTAGTATTTCACTTTTATGTGAAGGGGAGCAACATATTAGATTTTGGTTAAAATTGATAAACAGGAAGTGATACTTTATTTGAAGCCCTGGACAGATTTTCGTGAAAAATAAATTAATACAATCCAAAACTTTTAAATTTTGGTATTAAAGACTATTATATTAATGAGAAAGACATACTAGATGTTTTCTAAAATTGATAAACCGGAAGTACTACTTTACAGGAAGCTATAAACAGATTTTCTTGAAAAAATATATTAAAACATAATTCAAAACTTCTCAAATTTGGTATTTAAAATTTCTGCATAATTTGACACAGCATTAGATATGATAAACCGGAGCTCAAGTATTGCAAGAAAAAGATAATCAGAAGTATTGAAAATATTAATATATTATGCCTTAACTAGCAATTAAGTCTACCGACTTCAAAAATATTAATTTTGAAACTCCCGATATCCTACTCTGGCTTTTTCGGACTACATTTATGGCCATTGAAAGAAAACGGAAAATTATTATATTGGTTATTTCATAAGATAAGAAAACTTTATTGTTAAGCAAAAAAATTCGGGAATATAAAATCGATTCACCGATTATTTTTAATTAGAAAATCGATGTATTGAAATTGATTATAGAGAGAAAATAATCGATTATTTTAAAAATAGATTATTTTTCGACATCCTTACTAGTTGCTTTTTTTAAGTACCAACTTTAATCCAAACGCAATAATTTAATAAAATCGACTTATGACCCTTTGTTCCGGAAGTAGCTAATTATTATGTTCTCACCATCTGAGTATAACCAATTCTAACTTAGGACCTCTTTGTCGCTTTCGTTTTCCTGCTTTTGTGCTATCAAAGAACTCTGGAACGTTCTACAGAATCCCAAGGAAGAACAAGAGTAACATTTTTTTAAATATTTGATTACCATTCAATGCAATCCAAATATTTTAACTTTCTTCGCCTGTAAAAGCACATTTTTATAACTCTTTGAGATAATCAAAGTGAAAAGATCTTTCTTTATAAAAGTGCAAAGAAATTGTCAGTGCTTACTAACGAGAAAACGAAATTATCTCATCAGTTACGCAGTTTTACATCTCAAGTAGATTCATTAATCCTTTCTAGAAATAACTCGTTTGAAACATAACCTAGTTATTTGACAGCGTCTGCTGTGGCAATGAAAGCGCGTGCCTCGAAGAGTGCCTGTCGTTCAGTCGACAAATGTTCCATCGAAATGCTATGAGTAATATAAAACGTTTCCCCTATAATGTAAGACAAAATATTCTTATTAAAACTCTGTTAGACTTTGTAGTAGTGGAAGCCTCCATTCCCCCGTCCATAAAAAATTACTAACACCTACAAATCAGGGATGTGCCCGTAATCTATGCCACGTAAATTACGACAATTATGTAGTATATTATTGTCTACGCCTCTGTAGACTATTTTTCATTTTTTTGTTGTTTGTGTGCTTGTCAATGGCTCTGACTGTCAAATATCAAATATCCTTTTATCGCAAAGAGCGATTAATTGAAAAATCGATTTTTTTCAAATAGATTGATCAATTAAAAAATTGATTTTTTTCAAAAAGATCGTTCAATTAAAAAAACATCCGATTCTGAAAAAATGGTTTTTAAAACAATATTTATTTCAAGATAGATGAAAAAAATCTCTTGATTTCACCAGGATTTGGCGAACTACACGCGTTAGTTGTATTTTTTTTGTAATTTTATGTGCGTATGTGTAGTAGAAATTTCATATCAATAAAAATCGATCTTTTAATAAAATCGATCTTATGATTTTTCCGTCCCGCTACCCTTGGTAAGGGAGGTATAGGGATCGTGCTAAACATTGCATATCGAGATTTTGGTAAATGAGCACGTTTTAAGGTCCCTAAAATCCAATTTTAACATTGTGTGTGTGTGTGTGTGTGTGTGTGTGTGTGTGTGTGTTTGTTTGTTTGTTTGTGTGTGTGTGTGTGTGTGTGTGTGTGTGTGTGTGTGTGTGTGTGCGTGTATGAGTGTGTGTGTGTGTGTGTGTGTGTGTGTGTGTGTGTGCGTGTGTGTGTGTGTGTGTGTATGAGTGTGTGGATCCTTGACTCTAACTCAAATACTATAATTCAGAAAATTTATTCTAATATGGAAAGAAGTCATTAGATTTTGGTATAAATCAGATGGCCGGATATGGTACTTTACTTAAGATTTATGTTATTGTAAAAATTAAAGATTAAATTTTCTACAGGTTCGCATTAATACTTTTTCTATATATTTTATGGATAAATTTATAAAATTATCTATAATTTAAATCTCGGAGTCTACGCTTTAAACAAACACATCTCCTTGGTTACACAGTTCATATCTCAAATGTATGTAACTGACACATAAATGTCACTGACAAAGAACTAATCATTTCAAATTATTTATAGCAACGTTTTAAAAAGAAAATAGTAAATATATCCATAGTAATATGGAATGGAACTTAATACAGTTTCCAACGTTAGTTAATATGTAAGTATGTATATTTGAAATAATAAAAATTAAATAGTGGGAGGTATAGTGTTTTTATTTTATTTTATTTTTTTTATTTTTTTTTAAAACCTCTCAACAGGATTAAATCCCAATTACAGAGAGATTTACATATACAAACATCCATGCCTTAGTGGGATTCGAACCCAGGACCCCTAGCATATTCATGACTGAGAGCCGTTGCTCTAACCATTGAGCCACCGGAGCCGACCAAAGTGTTGGCCATATCAGATTTGTTTATTAAAATCTCTGCTCTATTATTAAAATCTATGTTATGATTCTTTATTAAAATCCATTTCATATTAATAAATATCGCGACAAATCGATTTTAGCAAAAGATCAAAAATCGATTCCAAATTTCTAAGATCGCACAGCCCTACTCGCGACATTGCCTTTCGATTTTACACGCAAAATCTCATAACTATACAAATTTTCAAATTTTTTGAACAATGTATACAATTGCTAGAGAAAAATAAAACTGTAGCAATTTTTTTGGGTTATGACATGACCCAGAAATGGGTAAAATTTTTAATGTAAATATCTCGAGTATGAAAAAAGATATCCACTTGCGGTTTGAAAACTTGGAATCAGTGTTTTAAGACTTACCTAAGTATATAAAAATTGGAATTTAATTTTTTTTTTGGAGATTTTGGAGAAAAATGTATTTGAATTTTTCATTGGCATGGAACATGGAGTACTTGTCCAGGACATATAAGACTGAAAGGGTTAAGAAGATAGATTAGGTTCAATAACATAATGCAATTAAATTGTTGCATTTTATAAATTGGTTAAGTGATTTATGATAATTCGATGCAATGACTTTTCGACCTGTGGACACGGTGAACGATGCTTGAACCTCGTATCCATTCGACGTCGACGCATAACCCACTACGTGTACAGCCGCGTGTTTTAATTTAGCTACAACACCGAGCCATCTCGCAAGAGTCGCAAGTACCTGCGAATCCGTGCCGTGCTGTGAAGTGACGCTGAAAGCTGAAAGCGACCGTCGACGCAGTCCTTCAGCCGCCGGCAACGACGCCAGAATTCCCCGCGATTTTACACGATTTAATCAAGGTGTTCCGGCTCCGAAACAACAGCGCAGCGCGCGAGAAAGTGACTGCTTGTTGCTAGGCGACGCTCTGTCACACAAACTCAAATTTATCGGTTTTGAAACACATCCAGATGTAAATATACGAAATTCAATGATTTGTTGCCAGAATTCTGTGAATAATCGTTTTGTACATACACCAATTTCCTAAGTGATTTATTACAAAAATAAATAAAGTGAAGTTGAATTAACCAATCAAAACTTTAACAATTTAACAAACAAATAAGAAAGTTAAATACTTTTCAAGTTTAACATTTAAATAACTGTGGGAAATTGATTTAACCAGGTAAGATAAAATGTTTACCAAGCTAGCTGCTCTAAGCTGACATTACAGATACCTATTTATCCTTTATCCTATTAGGGATAACATAAATTAAATTATTGAGCTTTTATTTATAATAATACAATATGGGGTTTCCCATTAAAATCGAACAAGGCCGTTTATTGTTTGCGATTTATGGCGCCATATTGTTCGATTTCAGTTGCGCCAAGGTTTATTAAAAACCAGCAAGTTTGTAATTTTACAAGAACCATATTAGGTAGTCTCACTCGCACCATTTACATTTAAAAATATTTTTATACGGGGTTTTAATTTTTTTAACCAAATAATAAAAAGTTATAACAGTAGAAAGTAGAATAAATTAAATGTACAAACTTCGTCCCAAATCAGTTGGCCCAGCTGCTTTAATTTCATTTTATTTAGTTAATAATATGATATACAAATAATAACTAACATAAAAAATCTTCAATTTTAATTAATACTACAGACATTTGTCGTTAATGATACGTAGCAAGATATGTTTTCTAAATAGTTTTTGCAACACCACCTTAAAATGTGTCATTATATAAAAGTGTGAAATAAAAAATAACTGTAAAATAAAAAAAAAATAACTATGAAATATACAAATCACCAGTATCGCTAATACTCTCATCTTTGCTTATTTTCTATCTTTTTGAAAAACTAAATAATAGCAAAATATATCAAAATAAATTTTATTATTAACCAATAAATTAGGAACAAACAAACCACAACAGGTGTATTTTGTGTTGAAATAGTATCACTAGTGACATCTGTCGTCACAATGAGATTTCAGACCATTTTTCTTCTAGTTGCCAAGTTCATTGTTGTAATCAAGGTTGTAGTTTAAAAAGTTGTAAGTATGAAATTATATTATTGAGTAAATAAAATGTAAATAGTGAATACATTGAAGTATGTTGACATTTTCATCAAAAAGACGTTTTTCTTTTTAAATCTGTTTAACTGAAAATTATAGTGTTGCAAAAAATTATGTATATAACACGTGACTAAACGGTGCTTATGAAAAGAAACACTGTTTAGCCACTTGTTATATAAAATATTATTATTGTTTTAATTTATATGATATAATATCTACTTAGTTTCAAACGAAAATACAAGAAAAATTTTTTTTATGAGTCAAACCATCTCATATCTCGTACAGAGCTACATTATACATATAATAATTAAAAATACACGTATAATACATAACAACATTCTTACTAACCATACAAGATGGTAAAGTTTTATTAACTGTCAGTTACCCAATTGAAAATAAAATGAAATTAATATATCGATTTGTGTTATTGTTATACAGTTAAATTTTAAATCTTTAGATAAAATTTTAATTTAAATTACGTTATAATGTTGAGAATATAATTCATGAGTCACGTGACATGTTTTCCGCCAATCAACATTCAGAATCTTCCTAGCTACAAATCTATCACAGCGATGATAAAAAACAAAAATAATTATCACCTTATTTATATTCGTTACTAACGGATTTGTTTTCTTTATTTGACATTGACAGTTAATTTTGAGTATAAACACTCTCAAAACAGAAGAGCGAAAAATTTTATCTTCTACGGAGTCAAAACTTTTTTAGTTAAATTTGAGTATACTTTCATCTACTTGATTAAAATCTAATCGAAATGAGTAAAATATGGGTACTCAATTGAAGATGAAAATATTTTCATCTTTAAGTGTAAATTTTTTTACACTATATGAGTATATTTGCCTGTTATCAAATGTCGATTAAAATGTACTTGTTTGATTGGTATAATTTTCTCTTTATTAAAGTAAAATGTGCACTTTAAAAAAGCAAATTGTACTCTTATTAAAATAATTTAAATATTTTACTCTAATATTTGTTAAATTTACTCTATAAAGAGTGAAATTAGCGTTTTAGATTATATAATAGCTATATTCACTCAATGAAGTGTACTATTCGCGTTTTACGCATGCGCCGTATGCTGTACGCATGCGCCGTATATTTGCTTTCTGTTATTCTGTTCTTGTACTGCACTGCGTAATGTACGCGATCTTCCTGTTTTAACGGGTTTGTGAAATGGTGGAAGTTAGAAACGAAGTAAAATGAATGTCGAAGAATTAAAAGACTTTATAATGGAAAATAGTGTGAACGAGGCAACAGCTAGCAGAATTGAAAATAAGTTGTATTATTTATATTTATTATACGAAGTTTACACTTGCTTTACATGTACAATATAAAATGAACTTTACCTGTTCATATTCATATATACACAGCTTGTACGGACATGCAAGAACTTGTAATTTTGTGAAAAATATATTCATTTGTGTGTTCCAAACCGGCTGTTGAGAACTTGTAATTGGCATTATCATTTTTCTAAAAATCGAAATCTATTCTAAATATGAATAAAAAATTAAAAGAAATGTTTTCTTCTAAGAGATCAACATGAAAAATTCACTTTTGTGATATATATATATATATATATATATATATATATATATATATATATATATATATATATATATATATATATATATATATATGTATGTATGTATGTATGTATATACACACCTTTAAAGAATAAATATCACTAAAATAAAGAGTATTTTTTTTTGGCAAAAAAGGTTATATTTCACACTTTTGTGTAGAACTATATACACCTTTAACGAGCAAATATCACTAAAATAAAGAGTAATTTTTGACAATAAAAGTTTATATTTCACACTTTTGTGGAGAACTATTTACACTTTTAAAGAATAAAATTTTTCATCGTTTAAGATTAAAATGTAATTAATAAAAGATTAATTATAAAAATACTCTTCTAAGAGTGAAGATAGTTTAATCGTAAAAGAGTAATAAAGAACTCAATAAGAGCGATGCATTTTCAACACTCTACTCGAGTTGAAAATCACTCTATTTGAGCAAGATTCTCATCGTCTGTTCTGAGAGTGAAAATGTGCGATAATCGTTGGGTTCATATCAACAACGATGAAAATAATAAGGCAATTGTCAAATTAACCGTGCTGTAATACAATACATTAAAAGTTATGTTAGCAGCACATACAATGTGTCACAAAAATTCATTATATTCTCTCATTAAATATAAGCTCGTGATATGATTAATAATCGAAGATATTGCTCGTGAAACCGAAGCAGCACAACTCGGTTTCACTCGAGAATAACATCGATGACAATCGTATCACTTGTTATATTACGTATACAACTCATCGGAAAATAGACCAATTAGATAGCTCAATTTTTCTTAGTTACGTTGTATATCTTCGGTTTTTTGTGTTGCTAAGTTGTGGTGTTCCGATCGCAAACAAATGAATCATATGTAATCATTTCATCCATGGATATAAATGAACAAGTAATATTTTTGACATTTCGTAAAATTATGGTTATATAGTCTCGATATATTAAATTTTTTTAGTTATAATAAATGAATTTTTAACAAGTGGGCCATCAGATTTGAGATCAGGCTTGTATTTTCCATAAATATAATTATCTGACAGCATTAGTTATGAATTTATAAATAAATTAATAAATCACCACCCGGACACTTATTGCTGACGTGTAGAGTGCACCACAGAAGTCACTTTTGTGCCATTTAAAATTCGAAATATTTCTTTTCCTTAATATTGTCAACTTCTGGAATCGTCATCTTAAAATCAGCAATAATCAATAAAGACTAACTAAAAGTTCAATTTTAATATTATCAACAATATTTTGATATTATTTGTGCGAGCAGTCAGCTTGGTTATTATTTTATCCTTCCCAGATTTACCATATTATTGTTTATAAACCTACGTCACAACCTCATCACGGCAACAATAGCATTAATCAAATAAGTTCTAAAGCAAAAAACAATCAGTGAGTTCGTTTTGAACGTAATGTTTTGTGTTATTTAATTGAAAGCACGTAGCACGTTGCGAGCAGTGACTCGTGCAAAATGATCGACTGGGTGTCAATAGTGCGCCATTCGCGCCGACGGTTCTCAAACTATATGTACGCTGTGCCCAGTAAAGTGCGCAAACGAAGACGGAACAGGTACAACGAGTCGCCTACGGCCCTCACGGGAGAAGGAAGGGACTCCATGTTTTGTGGCTTCTGCTGGAACGATCGAGCACAGGTAGATAATCTCAGTTTTTGGTTTTTGGTAAAGGTAAAACTGGTGGCAGTGTCTACTGCACTGTCGAGACAGAGCTGCATAAAATAGTAAAATGTCAAATGTCGCAGATGCGCAGATATGGACCAGACGGAACAGAACCTAAAAACCACTGTCTACCAATTATGAATTGTCAGTTAGGTATTATGGGCGGTATTCAGAATAGGGTAGTCGGCATATTGCACTGCTGATGCACCAGAAGCCAATCACTCTGCTTCACTCCGTGTTGGCTCCTATCGATGCTTAATATAACATCCCTAACTTTTCAGAGACGGCAAGAACTACATTAACCGTAGTTTTAACCCTAGTAAATAATTTATTACTATTTGAAATAATCAAATTAGTGGTTGCGCGTCTGAGACACCAAATATAAAACACCCAAACTGCTTATACAAATCTATGTCCACTTATGCGCTTTTTTGCGGCTCTGTATGGACAGTGTAGTAGACATTTCCAAAACATACGACATACGAGTGATACAAATGGGGGTTTCCACTAATTTTTTATTTTTTTATATGTTGTTTTTCATGAAAAGTTGTATGTAGTACAATAAATAAAACATTTTTATTATAATACGTTTTCTGTAAAAAAAAAATATTGAAAACTGTATTTTTTGTAGCTCGTTTAAACGGTCATTTTTTGCCGCCACGGCAATGCGTTTCAGGCCGGCTATATGTATAGCCAATATTCAATAGATGGTGCAGGAGGGTGGTCTCTAGGGTCTCTAGTGGCATCATCTATCAATTGATGGTGTACTTACATTCTTCTATTACAATTTTCTTGAACTAACATACATAAGACTTACAAATTATTTGGAAAGCTAAAACGTAGTGTGTTCAAAAAAATTCCTAACTCGGAGTAGGCTATGAACAGAGAAATGTATGTCTGATCATTATTCAATTCAAAAGTCAAGTTATCAAAATTGATCTTGAAATGTAATTTTAAGGAAAAAAGACAATAAAGAAGGATACAGTATACTAATATTCGCCGTTGTCAAATTTTTTCGATTTCTAAAATAAGATTCAAGAAGAAAAGCTTTGATTTATTTAAATAACATTCTCATGTCAAATTGACTTGTAATTCAAAATTTTTAAATTGACATATGTTTCTTTGTTCGTAGCCTACTTCAAATTAGGAATTTTTTTAACACAGTGTATTTTCATAATTTTTTTTTATAAATAAGAATATTGTTATTTATTATTATATCATGCAAAATAATGATTTTAACTGCGAACCTTAAAGGAACGAAAATAAAGAAACTTGTAATTAATCTGATTAAAAAATTAACAATACCGGATACCACCACATAAAATGAACAGACCTGTCCGTGTTAAAGAGGATTACTATAAAAATTATGCCACATACATGTGTTTGTTCTTTGAGGCTTAAACATATCACTGGTAGTATTTACTAAAAAATTTAGTCACCCTAACTAATTACCATGACTATTACTTAAAAATATAATGGTATGACCGAAAACAAGAGAAGTTTTTAGTAAACTACTAACCTTCAATATTTTTTAATTATAATGTTGCAATTTGAATGTGCTGCCATCTATTATCACAGAGTAAGATATTGAATTTATTTGATGTATATAGGTAAAATCGAATACTGTAAACTACTCACATCATACACACATGTTGACAGATAACATAGACACTGTAAAATCGATCCGGCATGTGACGTCATCGGCAGCATTTCAAACACAGTATAATGTTTTCATGCATTTACAAAAAAAATGGAAACATATTTAACCATTTAGTTAGTGTTTTCATAAATATTTTATATATGAAACCCATGTAAAAACTTATTTTTCACTGCCTTATAATTCGGAAACTATTTAAGATTGGACCTATGTTGATTAAGGTTTTTTTTTATTTATTTTGTTCGGTACTTTGCTACCCAAAATTGTTTTCTGGCGGGTAGTAGGATGCTAGATTTAACTTCTCCCGTTAGGTGTCTTTACTAGATATCCTTTTGGATATCTTGCGCAAGCATCATCCTTGGGGAAATAGCTAAGCTGTGATTATTTTCATAAGCGCTAATTGAGGACATTAAAAAGTAACTTGTTAACATCAAGCTCTGTTTCCTGTCAGGAAAATCAGCAACAACTCTTGGAAGAGCTTACTAAAAATCCAGATCGATTTCTGACTGTTCTTTCAAATCCTGTCATACACTCAAATGGTTGGCTCGCTGGTCATTAAAGCAAACGTGGAATGAAATCTATTGCGTGAATTTTCATCTTCATATTTCAGAAGCAAAACTTTAATGTCTGCCATTGAAAAATCGCCAACCACGTCAAACAGCGCTTACGAAAAAATTACACGGACCGCTTATATGTTTTCCCAAAGATGACACTTGGGCAACAGATCCAAAAGGTGTTTAGTAAATTCACCTTACGGGAGAATTCGAAACTCAGTGCCGGCTCGAGACTTTTGAGCGCCCCAGGCGAAAATTGTAAATTGCGCCCCTCATTTATTACAATTTTATTTAGATTATATTGATACAAAAATTAGAAAAGAGGCGATTTGTGTCCATAACTCGTGAACAATCATAGAATCTTAATCTGAATGATTTTTTTTGAAAATATTTTGGATATTTAAAAACAGAGAATTTTTTTCTTTTGGGTTATACAGAGTCGCTTTATTTTTGTCTAATACCATATACAGGGTTAGTCACGGGAGAGTTACTTTCAAAGTCCGTTTGTGTGCAACACGAAATACAATTTACAACAGCGTCTAGCTTCCTCTCTTCGG
Source organism: Harpalus rubripes (assembly GCA_963082715.1). Taxonomy (NCBI): domain Eukaryota; kingdom Metazoa; phylum Arthropoda; class Insecta; order Coleoptera; family Carabidae; genus Harpalus; species Harpalus rubripes. Next base: position 11,237,646 of record OY720449.1, on the reverse strand, counting down.
TAAATCTAATTTAACTCTTTAACGGTTCATCCTAGGTAAAAAATATAAGAATCTTGTTTTGTATAAAATTTCAATACGGATTACCGTTTTCAAGAAAAATGTCAAAAACCAAAATATGTCTCCTTTTTTTAAATTGGCGAGGGGCTGTTGCATGAGTATATTTTTCTGTACAGGGTTCAGTATAAAAGCGTTTGTTGCAATGTTGGGAGTATTTTTCAGTAGATTTTCTGAACAACAATTACTTCTTCAGTATTTAATATGACAATGTTTTCTAATTGATACAATCGCCAACGAATTTAACCTTTCTTCTTTATTAGTATAACGTAAAGAAATATAAATAGGATTTAATTAATATAAGTTTGCTGCAACTGGAATTGTCAGCATTATGATTAAAGCTACACACTGAACGAGTCAATAATATACTTATAATTTGATTTTTAATTTATTTTTCAAAAAAATAGTTTCAAAAATGTCGCCCTAAAACCAATTTCGCCCCAGGCGGTCGCCTGACTTGCCTGTAGCTTGGGCCGGCCCTGTCGAAACTAGAACCCTGCCACCCAAATTTTGGGTAGCACTTCGTATGCCCCAATGCCCTGAAGTTGAGAAACATCCTGTATAATTTTATGACATTCAAAACGGCGTTAAATGGAAAAAGAAAGAATAAAAATTGAGACTTTTTTCAAAAATTCGTCTTTAATTCATAAAAACAGGAAACAATGAAATTCACAACAAACAAATAAAACAAACGAAAGTGAGACTTGCAAACAAACAACTTTATTATTTTCGTCGGTATAGTCAGTACATTAAAATTTGTACACTCTCTTCAACAATTTCAAAACATTCCCAGAATAAAATATCAAACATGTTGGGGAAAATAAGAATATCGAATTATTAGTCTGATTCCGATTCTCCCCCGGAGTTTTGAAGTCCTGGCCCGGAGCTTATGCAGCAAAATATCCACCAGTCGCATTTGAAGTGTTCACGTGACACACTTGAGTACGTTAGAGACCACTGCTACGACTGTGACACATTCACAATGCATTCACAATTGTATTCAAGGCAGTGCCACTTGGATTCCAATTGATTCCACTGGAGTTTTCATATCTTTATAACATTTTGCTATTTCTTAACAATTGTTATTGGGAAATACAAAATTTTGTATTGCTTCTTTAATGCACCCGGGGTATATTGACATTTAAAATAATATTAGTTTATTTCCGGGAGGTGAATCCTTCAATTTTGTACAAAAGATTGTATAATCATGGGATTGTAAGACGATTGTAATGATTGTATGCAAGAATGTACAATATTTGCAAAGATTGGAATGTTGTAATAATATTTATTTTATTAATCAGTATTATTTAATTTTACAATTTTTAATATAATATTTGACTACAGAATTTACTCAAATTGTTTATATTTCTTGATAAATTAAACCATATCTTCTTTAAGGAAAAAAAAAAAATAGTTGCCTTCGAGGCGATTTTAAACATTTCAAGAACTAAGTTTTCATCATCAGTAGTACAACAAGGGAAAGTTAAAGATTACTCAAAATGTCAACCATGCCAGAGGTCCTAACAACTCTGAAAAAAAAGGGAGATAACTGGGATTATATAGGGACGGGAGTCACAGATGAATGATTACCTATAAATTAAGATTCGTCCAATAATAATGAGCCATTAAATTTTAAATCGTCAAATAAAATTTAACTTTGTATTAAATCGAAAAGTCTTGAGTTCGGTATGAGACCTAGAACTGCGTTCATCAAATTATTTTTATATTTATTTATTATTAAACTCTCATTGTTTTAAAAGTTTAATATTAGAGTTTTTAACTTTGTGATTATGAATGAAGATATGATGAGCTACGCTAGATTTTTGTGGATTACCGCTTTTTAGATGAAAAAAATGTTCTTTAAACCGAGAGTCAATTTGTCTTTTAGTTTGACCGATGTAAAGTTTATTACAATCATTGCAACTAATTTTATAAATACCGGATTTTTTGTTAGTATCTATTTTATCTTTAGGATTACCTAATAACGATTAATGGTGTTATTTGATTTGTAAGTTACGGTTAAATTTTGATTTTTAAAAATTCTGTTTAAACTTTTGGAAGCTTTATCGCACGGTAGTATTATGTATTTATTATTATTTTTATTATTAGCTGGTGTTAACGTTGTAAAATTAGAAATGGATTGGCGATTTTTAATTTTATGAACTAATTTATCGATAGTTTTAACCGGGAAACCGTTATACTTCTTAAATATAGTCTAGTTCAGTTTTAAATAGTTTTTTGTTTAAAGGAAATTTAGTTAATCTCTTCGTCAAAATAATTGTTCTGTTTATCATAGCATTCTGAAAGCAGCATTAATAAAAGCATTTCAAAAAATAATATTTAATAATAATGTCTTCATTTTATGAAACCGATAAACTATTGAACAAACCACGGATGTTATGAATCATAACAAGCCTTTTATCTGACATCTGTGGCAGTAATGATACTCATAACATTGTTAGATATGTTAATAACTATTAAACAGTTGAATTTCAAGGTCTATGGGTCTATGGGTCTATGATAAACAAAACATTGTCAATTCTGAAATGTCAAAGTGATTGTTTACACAATTTCGTGGCCGCTACCATGACAACGGCCACGAAATTCATTTCTCGGTCGTTACCATAACGACGGCCACAAAATCCAATTGCTTATTTTGCGTCCGGTTGCACAAATATATATATATATATATATATATATATATATATATATATATATATATATATATATATATATATATATATATCAGAGCTGGGCAATACTTGCAAGAAAAGTACTTTATTAGGCTTGCAAGTACTTTGAGTACTTCAAGTACTGTACTTGAAGTACTTTCTATTTATAGTACTTTGTACTTGACAAAGTAAATCTATTCACATGTACTTGGTACTTAGTACTTGGAAAAATACTTGAAGTACAATGAAAAATACTTGAAGTACTTTAAATGTACTTGGAATACATTAAATGTACTTGAAGTATTTTAAATGTACTTGAAGTATTTTAAATGTACTTGAATTTCTTTACGGGGTCTCGTGGCCGCGTGCCTGAGTGTCAAGTCGAGAATCTGGGGAATCGGGTTCGATCCCAACCGACGCCAATTATTTCCAATTTTAAATGGCATAAAATTGACCCCTGTGGAGCACTCTCCACGCCAGCAATGAGTGCCCGAGAGGTGACGCCTGGTAAGCGCCCGCACGGTGCAAATATATCATCATTACCGATATCTGCTTACAAAACAGATTGGCACACCCAGCAATGAGTAATAAGCCGTGATGATATATTTATTTTATTTTTATTTTATTTGAATTACTTTAAATGTACTTGAATTACTTTGTTTGTCTGTCAGTGTTTCTTTTGCAGAGGTGTGGTGTTATGTGAATTTTAATAAATATATTTTCAGCGATAATATGAAAGTAAAAATACATTTGCAAATTTTTTGGCATAAATAAATTAATTCTAATCTGCGCATATTGCATATACATAAATGTTTGTATTACCTAACTTCAGTGCTAGGACTTTGCGTATCGCCTGGCGATCGCATAACGTAAAAATGACGTCATTCTAACATCTCGGTACAGCTTCTCGCATCGCATAGCTATCATATGACGTCAATTTTACGTCATGAGATCGCTAGGTGATACGGCAGTCCCAGCGAGGAACTCTTGTTTTAAATAACCAAATAAATATCGCATATTGAAATTTTTGTCAACAATCACCTTTTAAGGTCCATATAATCAGAAAAATATCAATTATCTGAAAAAGTACTTGCACCCAAATTTACAAGTACTTTTTTAAGTACTTGGTACTTTCAAGTACTTTAGAAACTAAAAAAGTACTTGTACTTCAAGTACTTTTAAGATACTTGGTACTTGTACTTCAAGTACCACTTTCCGGTACTTTGCCCAGCTCTGATATATATATATATATATATATATATATATATATATATATATATATATATATATATATATATATATATATATATATATATATATATTAATATGTACTTTTTAACGGAAAGTATAATTACCACAAATAAAATTAGGGCATTTTCATTTACTGTCAAAACTGTGAAACTGTTGACCATAGTAGTGTATTAACTGTAATTAAGTAAATCACAAAATATACTAGATATTATTGTTCGTGTTTAATTTATATCATTAATATCCTTTATTTAAGTATCTAATATTAAGATGTTTGTTTATAATGAAGCAAGTCGGTAATGAATTATCGTATAGTAGACGGAGGTGAATTAGACCAAACGTTGATCTACGGATCAACCTGATTCCTTAATTACCTAATCATTAATCAACGGATTAATTAATTTACAATAATTCCTTGTAGAAATCCCGCTACATCGTGGAAGATGACACCGTTGTAGCCACAGCATCACCGCCACCTTCTGTACCGACCTGCGATTCGCCTGCACCAGGTACACCGCTTCCACCAGCCGACGGCCTGGCTCGCCGCGACTCTTTGGATCAGCCTGAACGAGTGCTCACCCCACGTCATGTGCCCATCAACGAAGTTATCAGCACCTTCATCGGCGTACAGGTCAGTGAGATTTTGTCTTATTATCTGTTAACTTAAAGAGAAATGTCGGAAGCAGATACGGAATTAAATAATGGGGCTGGAAGTGATAGATGACAAGATAGCTTTGATAAAACAAGTATTGTGTGCAGGATAATTTCTATGTAGCTATTGTATCCTGTTTTTGAACTACAAGAACTACTACTTGAAACACGATAATATTAACTTTAGAATTTTTGTAAATATAGCATTTGAATTCCGGATCTCAAAGGAAATTTGATTATGAAATATAGGAAACATAATGATATTTTACTAATATAGTAATTATTACTTTGCTAATTATGTGTAATTTCAGACATTATACTTTATTCCACTTATGAATGGACTTAGGAGTAAGATAGGGCTTACGATTGCAGATTTTTGATTGGTTTAAACAGAGCCATAACTAGGGTTTTGAGCGCCAGTGGCAAAAAATTTTCATCTAAAATTTTGACACGATTAAAGACAAACAATATTATGTATATAATATGTGTCGAAATTTCAGATGAAATGAGATCTAAACCGATTTGCAGATGTTTAAAATTTTAGAGGACTTTCATATAAGTTTAAGTTGCTAGTAACTCGCGAACCGCTCATCGGCAAAAATCGTCTATACTCTGTTCCATTTAAGCCATTCAGCAGATGGCGCTCGCATCAGCCCCAGTTCTAAGTAGCCGAAATTACATTGCGTAAACTTGTTCTTGTCTCCAATTTCAGCCAATCGGAGAGGTCAAAACTATTCCCTATTCTCTACATTACTGAATGGCTAAAATGGAACAAGCTATAAAATATGACATGAAGGAGAATTTCATGCTGAATTCAAATTTTCAAACTGCGTAATCGTATCTTTAACCGAGTTGGAGCTGTGGATCAATAATAAACTGTTATAAATAGTAAAACCTAATATACTCTGTTCCATTTAAGCCATTCAGTAGATGGCGCTGACATCAGCGCCAGTAAGTAGCCGAAAGTACATTGGGTAAACATGTCTCTTGTCTTCAATTTCAGCGAATAAGAGAGTTCAAAACTATGCCCAATTCTCTACAATACTGAATGACTTAAATAGAACAAGATATATACTAAGTATTAAATACCTAATATTGTTTATTTTTTGAGTAATTTAAATTTCTATCATTGTTATTCTGGTTAACTATTTTTTAACATAACTCTTTGAGAGTTCATCCTAGGCAAAGAATGTAACAACCCTTTTATGTACAGGAAATTACGAGCTTTAATTTTGTATTCTTGTAAAATTTTAATACGGCCCACTGTTTTCAAGAAAATTGCACTTTTGAGCCAAGATAGAGGCTAAATCAGCTAGAGGGTGCAAAATTACATAGTATGTATTTCTGGAGGTCCCAGTAAAATGAATAAAATTCATGCCAACTTGTCACCAATTATTTCCACAATAAACACCTTGCCAACTGGCCTATCTGTAGATAATTATTTGTTAAATTTAGAAAATAGATTGTTGAAATATTTAATCTAAAACCATATAAATTAAAATTTTGCGCCCCTAAGAATTTTGCGCCCGTGGCGTGCGCCACCTTCGCCACGCCCTAGTTACGGCACTGGGTCTAAACGTGAAACAAATTTAGTAGTGAAAAATTGAACAAAAAAAAAAAAAACGTTTATCAATTGTTGAACGTCGTAAGAACTAGAGTTGTAGTCAGTGCAGAGGTCTAAACTGGATACTGTAGATATTATTATACGTGCTATACTATTACACTCTGCATTTTAGTCTCGGGACTCTGGGACATTTTGCCGCCCGAGGCTAACTTTTAAAAACCGCCATTCTCAACAAACAAAAAATCGTTTTTCCAACATTAAACTGCAAGAGCCAAAGATAAATGTTACAAATTTTGTTTTTCCATTACGCGAATTTTAAAGTTTGAAACCCCATCTAATGTTTTTGGAATGACAAAGTGTATACATTTTATTTCGAAACTGATTGGTCATTTCTTAAAATTATTATACCCACAGATGGGTCAAGTTTCGACCGAACAGAATTTCTCCGTTATTTTGCCGGTTTACGGTTTTCGATTCAGCTCCGGTTCGAAGTCCTGGTTTAATGAAAGGTCTCGTGCCATAGACTACAGGTAGAAATTATGACAATCCATGAACTCCCATATTTCTGAAATTCAGTGACAAGTTATTTTCGAATTGGTTGTGCAACGTTGGTTAATAGAATATTTCAAATGCTCACACGAAAAATCTTCACCAGTTTCACGACTTAGCAATCGGAGCTTTTTCGCTACATCAGTCACTCGTCCAAACTTTTTGCGTCGTTTGGTGGTTTTATTAATTGTGTAATTCAGTGGTTAATTTTTAGCAACTGGTTAAAAATTGTATCCAATTGTTTATGTTATGTCAACATAGGTACTTAATTGGTTAAATTTTTAACCAGTTGCTAAAAGCTTAATAAATATCTGTTCAATACGAGTACTGAACAGAAATCGACTGACCAAGTTATAATTTGCGCATATCGCTGTCGAACATCCATCTTTTTTACCCTGACGCTTGGACCGTCGTCCTTTTTAGATCTAGTCTTACAATTTCTGAGGCCTGCTATATCTTAGGATTGTTACGGTTTTGCCTCCTTTACACATACCATTTAAAAGCGTCCACCTTCAATCTGTAAGTACCAATCATCTCATTTTGCTAGAAAATGGACATTCATCCGTAATCCCCTGGCTCTTAAATTTGCTTTAATTATTTTTTTTAAGAACGTGCTCTGCTCGGTAAATCGCTCTTTACGTATCTACCGCTGGGTGCTATAGACCCCAAAAGCCCCCCCCCCCCGTTAAGCCGGCACTGCTCGGGACTCAATCTTTGTGCTTTTTTGCCTAAAAAACAGGTTTGCTGTATGTACATGTATGTTTATCCGAATCGCCACACACAGAAATATGTTCCAGTCCGACACTGGAACTGTTTTATTTAGAAAATTTCATTAAAATTCACTTAGCGCCGGTATTTTCACTTGCGAATAAAGGTTTAGATAAATTTATCCTTCAGATAAATATTTTTGTTGTCTTTTCACTTGCAAATAAATTTATTCGGAAGAATAACATCTGTTATTCGCGGAATAAATTATTCGGTACTTGGGTAGCGAATAACCGTTTATTCGTACGTTCATTACCTTCCACATAGTGCAGATTTATTAACAAAATGGATATATTAAATGTTTTTGATGATTATAAAGATATTTTGTACTATGAATTAATAAATAACGTGAGAAATCGATCACACACCATCAGACAGCGATATAACCACATACATGAAGGAATTTTTTGACAGATTTCGATTATGAAAACAATTTATTATTTCATTTTGACACAAATTCACTCTGCAAGGTTACCAATTCACGGACGTTAAAGTTATTCGACAGATAGCTATTTGTTTCTGTAAAATGTGTGAAAAGACGCAATGGAATTATTCCTTGGATAAATATATAGAATAAATTTATTTGACGAATACTTATTCGAAACTTTATTCGGAAGTGAAAATACCGGGCCTAAATACGTTAATTGGTTTGACATTCAAAACAGTGATGTGGATGGAAAGACAGACTAATTGAATTGAAGATTCGACTTACGTATCTACATTGATGTGAAGTATTATTTCAATAACAATTTTTTTGTTGTAGATAAATTCATTAATTGGTTAACCTAATTAAAACATGTTAAAATGCAACAACGAACAACCCTTAGTTCAAAAACGAAGTATATATAGAGAAAAAAATGGTTCATTGCTTCAATCTAAATATTTCACAATCATTTATAAAAACGCAATCATATTACTACTGGCAACAGTTTGTATGTTGTTTTATTTTTATTGCTTGGCATTCCTAGAACATGCAGGAAAATGATGAATGACATGCAATTTCACCTTTAAACCTTTGAAATATATTGGAATGTTTAAAGCAAGTTTATCAACAAAAGTTTTCAGAATAACTTACAAACTTTCAGGCGGTAAAGAATGGTTCATTAGTTTATACTTTCAGCGCACGGAAGGTCACCATTTAGTTTGCTTTAAAATCTATTTCAAGACAAATTAGTTGGCGTGATGTATTTTTGTTAATTTTGAATGCGGTATTGTCTGTTTTTCCTAATATGTATTGTGAATCAGATTTCAAAATATAAAAATATTGACCGTTAGTATGAGCAACTGACTAAGGGTGCTTAGCGAGCTGTACACTAGCATTGTTTTTTATCTGTCAATTGTTTATGGATTAGAGAAAAACACTGCAAATAATAGTAATAGAAAAATTAATTATAGGCATCTTTTATTTGAAGTATTTTCTCTAAAATAATCCATAAAGGATTGATATAAAAAAACAATGCTAGTCAACTGCTCGCTAATCACCCTTAATCAGTTGTTCATATATATTCCATATATTTTGACTTATCATATCTTTTTAATGACCATAAATAAAATAAAGTGTACTCCCTAATTAAAAAGTAATTAAGTGTAGTTAAGATCTAATTACAGTTTAACGCAACAAGTTGAAAAATAATTTAACACTGAATTTGAGTTTCAAAACAGGAAACATATGCTGCCATCTGTTGGCGAGACGCTGAACAAGTTTCATCCCCTGTTATATTGATTTTCTCGTAGAAATTCCCACTAAGAGTAAGATGTCGCTGTTGTACTTATTAATTCCGGAAATAAGTTTTCGATCGTAAATTTTAATTCAAAATGGAAACTTTGTCTTCAAAATCAGAATTATGAATAAGGTGTAAGAAGAAAAAAATCGAAACGTCGATGAAAAAGAAAAATTAAATTTATTTAATCTCTGGATCGACATCCCAACAAATTGGTTTCCATTTGTACTTATTAATATTTTATATTTTGCTTTCATAATGAAGCCATTACAAAACCCAATTGTGTATCGAAAGAGTCTTCATTTCGGTACGTAATTTTTTGTTTTAGAAGGTTGGTACTAGATGACATTTACTTATGTTCATTGGCGACTAAAATTAACGTGAATCCCTCAAGCGGACGATATTTGCAACTCTTGAAAATGGTATTCTGTTATTCAACTTTACAGTAAATATATATAGTGCATTGGATTCCTTGCCGGTTTCTTGTTTGTCTTTTGGTTTTAAAATACATATAAATTACTTTACAATATCAGCAAAGAACGAAAAAATATTAACAACGTCAATTGCTGCGTTTATGGCTATCATTCTCGGGGTAGTAAGAAATTATCTGCCCCAAAAATTGGTGAGAGGAAGAGTGATATCCAAAATAAATTTGGAAAAATGGAGTCTATCGACAAAAGAGAGGGCTGGATTAGGAAAATACGAACTGGAAAACAATCATAAGATGATAACAACAATGAAAAGTATTGTACTATTTCCTGACCAATTCATGAGTAAAATAATACACTTTTCACTTTATGTGTAGCATTCAATATATTTCTTACACTTGTAATTAAAACAATTTGAAAGATATTTGACATTAGTTCCATTTTAATTTTCTTAACTAAGTAAAGTAAATACATATTTATTTAACATCCATGAATAATATATGGTACTATTTTCCTATCTTGTACAAAATATTAAGACAGTTGTAATGTGTTTGCACTGGCCACATGATGACCAGCTATACAAAAGGATTTTGTAAATAATCAATTGTAAATTTAAAGTTCTTCTAATCTCATGAGGATGTGACGTTAGAGCACTTGTTTAAACACAGCCCAAAATTTTTTTAGTCTGTAGCACTATGTTCATTAACGCCACATAAAAATAACCCACGATTCAACAATTCTTCCCCTTCTATAAGAAAACATTTCCTTAGAAATAAGTCTAAGATAACTTTCTTCGAATGTGATTATAATTTACACAAAATTATTACTAACACTAGAGTAAAGTCGGTGAATGTGGAATAGTCATCTAATGTGGAATAGGCGCTTTTTGAAAAAATGGTACACGACATCTGTGATCTAATGGCACAAATGCACATGTGTAGGGGAGTTATTACCTACATAGAGACACCAACTTAACTACATTGTGCATAACATCAAAAACCTTGAAAAATAGTATGAGTGCCTGCTGAGCTTTTTAAGCAAGTGTAGAGATACGTAGTTTTATTACTGATTGTATGGTCGAAAATACGATTTTTTGCAACTGCAGTATGGATAGCGGTTTGGGGATGTAGGCTAGATTTAAAAAATATTTTTCAAGCTAATTCCTAAATGAAATTCGATGGCGGGAATTTAATGTCAACAAATCCGCTAATGTGGAATACCGAGGGGTATGCCAATGTGGAATATTTCAAATTAGCGAAAATGTTATAATATGAGTAGATAACTGTTCTTGGTTTAGGAAAATGTACCAGAAAAGCATACCTAGCAAGAAGCAAACATGCAGAAGGCAGTGCGGAATAATATAGTTTATTTTGTTACATTCTAATAGCATACTCATTTTATTTTTGTTTATATTTTTGATAAGAAGGAATAAATAATTTTAAGAACATATTTGCATTGTTTTCCTAATTTTCTTATACTGTGAAAGTAAGTATGGTTATGTGGTATATATTCCACGTTAATGCATTATGGTATTCCACATTACCGTCCCTTTTTCAACAGGTGTAAAAATTTCAATTTTGAAGAAAATTGCTCTTATAAATGAATCATTTTAGATAATCAACCTGAAAGTGTTACTATTTTGTAAAGTACATTTTAAATGACCTATATACAATATTTGATGATTAACCGCCATCTTCTCGCATGTTTTTTTCAATGAAATAAAACTGGTATTCCACGTTCACCGACTTTACTCTACTATTTATTATGTTTTTCCTCGAAAATCCGTTAAAAGCTCCAAATTAAGTACCACTTCCGGTTTATCATATAAGTATAGTCAAAATCTAATGTGTTGTTTCAAATTATACACGAGTTTTAAATACCAAATTTGATAAGTTTTGGATCATGTTTTAATATATTTTTTCAAGAAAATCTGTTTATAGCATTCTGTAAAGTACTACTTCCGGTTTATCAATCTTAGAAAAAAATCTAATATGTCGTTCTTATTAATATAAAAGTCTTAAAAACAAAATTTGAAAAGTTCTGGATTGTATCAATATATTTTTCACGAAAATATTTTCGGAGCTTCAAATAAAGTATCACTTCCGGTTTATCAATTTTAGAAAAAATCTAATATGTCCTTATTAATATAAAAGTTTTAAATGCCAAATTTGAAAAATTTTGGTATATAACAAATTATTTTTCACGAAAATCTGTTCAGAGCTTCAAGTAAAATATTATTTACGGTTTATCAATTTAAGAAAAAATCTAATATGTCGTTCTCATTAATTTTAAAGTCTTAAATACCAAATTTGAAAAGTTTTGGAATATATCATAATATATTTTTCACGAAAATCTGTTCAGAGCTTCAAGTAAATTATCACTTCTGGTTTATAAATTTTAGCTAAAATCTAATATGTTGTTCCCTTTCGTATAAAAGTCTTAAATTCTGAATTTAAAAAGTGTTTGAATATATCAAAATATATTTTTTATGAAAATCTGTTCAGAGCTTCAAGTAAACTATCACTTCCGGTTTATTAATTTAAGCCAAAATCAAATATTTTATTTCCCTTGATATGAAAGTCTCAAATACTAGAATTGAGAAGTTTTGGATTATATTTTAATATAATTTTATAATAAAAACTGCTATGGGCTCCGAGTAAAGTATCACTTCCGGTCAGAAGCGCACACAGGATTTATTTTTAGGGGCGGTCCAATTAACTTTTTTTAAAAATTGGGTGAGGGGGAGGTGTATCCAATTTTGGTTTTTTACTTCACTACATGCGAGTTATATTATAAAAGTTGGTATATCACAGGATGGTGACTTGGACGACGCAGCATAGGGCTTTAAATGGTAAAATTTTAATGTGCGGTTATTTGCTCCCCTAATTATTTTAGAGCAAAATTGTATTTAGGTTTTCAATTTCCGGAACTGTAAAAATAGTCGGAAAGAATAACATTTTTGTAAAAATGATTGATGTCATGGAACAAAAATTTAAACAAAAACGCAAACATATGTCATTCTTGTCGTTTAAACTTATTTTCAAAACGCGGAAAATGGAAACATTTTTATTTTAGTGGGTGACAACAATATAATAGTTGATTGCCACAATATAGCTGGACGGGAACGAAATTTAAGATTTCTTTAAGGTTTAAATGTGATGAATCTCTGACAGATGTTTGCACTTTTGTTTAAATTTTTGTTCCATGGCATCAATGATTTTTGCAAAAATGTTATTATTGTTTTCGACTATTTTTGCGGTTCCGGAAATTGCAAAATTATAAATAATAGCATATTCGGATGCAATATTTTTTTCTGCAACAAAATTTTCAATACATATTTGCTCTAAAATAATTAGGGGAGCAAATAATTGCACATTAAGATTTTATCATTAAAATACCTATGCTGCATCGTCCAAGTTTTTTTTATTAAAATATTTCATTTATTACAGTAGTGGATGACCATAATCGTATGGTTTATATAAAAGTGGCAAGTGTTCTAGCCCTATAAATATTTTATTCTTCTATAGTTAAATAACAACAACGGCGAATTTGCCTGTTTGTTTTGCAAATGAAATGCTTATTTTTCTTATACATATATTTGTCAAATTCTAGGGGCGGTCCGGACCTACCGGACCGCCCCCCTGTGTGCGCCCCTGCTTCCGGTCGTCCAATGTTACCCAAAATCTAATCAACTCTTTATATGAATGCAGAAAGCTTAAATACGGAAAATAGAAATTTTCGGAAGTTTGTTGTAAGAGTTATCGTGGACGAAAAAATCGTCACACACACACAGATATCATCGTAAAAATAGTAAAAACGTGTTGTGGGGACCCTAATTTGTGCTTATTTACTGAAAACTCATCATCGAATTTTTGGCACGATTACATTACCTCCCTTACCTACGGTATGACGGGAGATAAAAATCCTTTAAGCAGATCTTGCAGAAACAACTAAAACATTGTTTTTCTTGAACATTTATTTAATCGTCGCAAATCCCCACCCCCATCTGCAATAGCTGCAAAAGATACACAAGTTCGATAACGAAGTGTTTTGTAGACACTTCCTGTTTGATTTTATCTTTTTCCTCTTCATTATTTGTTCTTCTATGATTTCTTTTTACGGAAATAAGACAAAGTGAAGAGAACTTGGCACGCTACGCTAGAAAATTTATGTTTGAAGCGTTTCTGGTGAATCCATTTGTCCTTGATTCACTACCCACTTGCGTACGCACTCCTGGTAGCCGGGAAACGGACTCCACTCGACAAAGGGGTCCGAAGAGAGCCGAATTAAGCACGAATTGGATAACAAGGCCGTTTTATGTTCGGTAAAGGATCGTGACGTCATAAAAACGTTTCTCCGCGAATTTGCTGTCACCGTAATGCTTTCTTTGATGGTTATTAAGTTGACAGGATAAATGGAAATTTTACGCACTCAAAGATAATGAACTGTGAGAGGTAGTCGTTTAGTAGGAAATATTCTTATTTAATGCAATAATAGTTATCTACATAAAAGTCAAGTACAGTGACAAATTTATAGGGCATATAGTACTGACCAAAATGAGTAAAAAATCTTAAGGCGCATTCAGTATAAAAAAAAATTAGTGGTAGTGTAAGAATAATTAGTGGCATCGGTAGCGTAAGAAATTTATAGTAAAAAATATATCTGTTCACAATGAAAAATTATTGAAATTATAGTTTCTAGGATTTTTTTTATTATTTATTACTAGTGTGCTATAATAGGTTGACAGTTATAACGTATTCAATCTTTTACCTAGGCCACTACCACTGCCACTAATTCTACCGCTACCTTAATTACCTTCCGTCACCTTTAGGTAAGGAAGGTATTGTCTTTGGTCAAAAAATTCGGTGGTGAGTTTTTGATGAATAAGCACGTTTTAGGGTCCCTAGAATACGATTTTACTATTTTTACGATGATGTCTGTATGTGTGTGTGTGTATGTGTGTGTGTGTGTGTGTGTGTGTGTGTGTGTGTGTGTGTGTGTGTGTGTATGTGTGGATGTGTGTGTGTGTGTGTGTGTGTAACAAAATTTTCGTCTGCGATAACTTTAATACTATAGTTACAAAAATTATAATTTTTTCGTGTACTTCTTCGTTACATCCATATGAAGAGCTGATTAGATTTTGGTTACAATTGGTTAACCGGAAGTACCATCATTTGAAGATTTTAACAGTTTTTCTTGAAAAAACTATGTTAAATATGATTTTTCACATTTGATGTTATTATAAATATTAAAGAATATTTTATTCTCTATACGATTTGACTGCATTTTATACTTATATTAAATGGATATAGAGTTAAAAAATCTGATGTGGCCAGCACATTACCTTCCGTCAGTTCTATGTATTTTGTACAAATTTCATACGGAAAGTTCCTTGCTAAATATTCTATTTCTTGTACATTACGTTCCGGCAGCTGCATGTATTTTATGCAAATTTCATACAGAAAATGTATGTCTTAAATTATTATTTTGTGACGTTTTCTATATACAGTGTAATATATCTGCAGAAATAAAAGATTTATTATTATTATTTCTTGTACATTACCTTAAAGCAGTTGTATCTATGTATTTTATACAAATTTCATACAGAAAGCAAGAGATCCTATATTTCCAATAAAATTATAACAAACACACTATGTCAATTTCACTTGACACTGACATCTTTCAATGAAAATTTTCTTAATATAGTAGCTGTTTTCATAGCTATAGCTACTTTATGAAATTTAATTTCTTTACAATTTTTTAACTCTACATCCATTTAATATTAAGTATAAAATGCAGTCAAATCGTATAGAGAATAAAATATTCTTTAATATTTATAATAACATTAAATGTGAAAAAATGATATTTAACATAGTTTTTTCAAGAAAAACTGTTAAAATCTTCAAATGATGGTACTTCCGGTTGACCAATTGTAACCAAAATCTAATCAGCTCTTCATATGGATGTAACGAAGAAGTACACGAAAAAATTATAATTTTTGTAACTGTAGTATTAGAGTTATCGCAGACGAAAATTTTGTTACACACACACACACATCCACACACACACACACACATCCACACACACACACACACACATACAGACATCATCGTAAAAATAGTAAATTCGTATTCTAGGGACCCTAAAACGTGCTTATTGATTAAAAACTCATCATCGAATTTTTTGACCAAAGACAATACCTTCCTTACCTAAAGGTGACGGAAGGTAAAAATTATAAAGAAATTAAATTTCATAAAGTAGCCATAGCTATGGAAACAGCTACTATATTAAGAAAATTCTGATTGAAAGATGTCAGTGTCAAGTGAAATTGACATAGTGTGTTTGTCTTATAATTTTTACTGGAAATATAGGATCTTATGCTTTCTGTATGGAATTTGTATAAAATACATACAACTGCTTTAAGGTAATGTACAAGAAATATTAATAATAACAAATCTTTTATTTCTGCAGATACATTACACTGTATATAGAAAACGTCACAAAATAATAATTTTCTGTATGAAATTTACATAAAATACATGCAACTGCCGGAAGGTAATGTACAAGAAATAGAATATTTAATTTAGCAAGGAACTTTCCGTATGAAATTTGTACAAAATACATAGAACTGACGGAAGGTAATGTGCTGGCCACATCAGATTTTTTTTTTGTTGTGAATGATACTTTAATCAACATAGGCCTGATCTTTGACTGTTTCCAAAATATAAGGCAGTGAAAAATAAGGTTTTAATGGGCTTATCTCTACTATCTCGAAAACTATAAGAGTTACGATTTCGATTAAATGAGACTTTTTGTTTAGATTCAATATTCAATAAAATTTTAGGTAAACCGTTTAAATGTTTTCGTGACTAGTCAGGGAAATGCAATTCCACGCCGCTTTTTTTAAAAAATATTCGAGACTGAATAAGGCTTCATTTACATTAGCGGTACAATGACGGTACGATGACGGTACAATGACGGTATATCAATTACACGAGGCATTTACATTAGACGGTTCCACGACGGTACGAATATAATAAAAAATCATGACGATATAGTTTTGTCTGTTATGTATTATGACAGTTTGTAGTGCATATGTCATGTTTCTATTAAAAGTAGAAAATATCGTGCAATGTTTTAAAATTTCTCAAAAACCGACTTGGCTATAACCGTGCCTATAACTGTCCTTTCTCTTGTTAAAAAAGAAGAAAATCCAGAAAATTTAACAAAACGATACTATTTTTTATATACTTTCTGTAATAATCTATAGTGTATATTTCACGTTTTTGTTATAAGCAGAGAACTTTTGTTCAGTAAATGGATATGTATAATCATTTCTCATTTCTAGCTCATTTTGAATACTTTTTGGTTTAACTAAAAGACATATATGAAAAAGTCAAAAACATGTCAAATGTCAATCACCTACTAGCATTTGTTTACTTTCACTCGGCTGATTTTGGCATGAACGTCAACTTGAAGTGCACGTATTCTTCAAACGCAACCTTCCACTCCCCCTTGCATGGAAATACTACGCTGTTTACTGTCATATACAATATTTTACAATAGAAACAAAACTA
This sequence comes from Harpalus rubripes, assembly GCA_963082715.1. Classification (NCBI taxonomy): domain Eukaryota; kingdom Metazoa; phylum Arthropoda; class Insecta; order Coleoptera; family Carabidae; genus Harpalus; species Harpalus rubripes. The sequence goes on along the minus strand of OY720449.1, from coordinate 11,220,417 downwards.
TACTGTACCCTGGTCGTATCGCTAATGTAAATCAGTAAATATCACTGGGCCGTCATCGTACCATCATCGTACAGAGAATGTAGATGTAAATGGGTCCATTAAAATACATGGGACCAAGAAGTATCGTACCGTTATTGTACCGTCATTGTACCGCTAATGTAAATCAAGCCTTATTGAATTTTTGAAAATGTTCCTTTCACAAAATAATGTGTAGTGTTTAAATAAGAATTTTAAAAACACTCGGTAAGTTTCAAAAAATAAATATATTAAAACATTTCGATATTGCGTCATTTTCAGAATGTTTACAAGAAAGTAAAAGGCAAAATATACACCCCGGCGGCAATGACTAAGGGCCGGTATTTTCACTTGCGAATAAAGGTTTAGATAAATTTATCCTTCGGATAAATATTTTTGTCGTCTTTTCACTTGCAAAGTTCATTACATTTTCACATAGTGCAGATTTTGTTGGAAAGGATCAAGTGGATCAAGCCACTCAAGACAAAAAGAAAAAATATACATATACAGTTGTCATAAAAAAACGTTTGATGTGTTATGTCATGTTTGTGTAACAAATATTAAATATTAAATAAAATACAATGTTCAACCAATTCTATCAGGTTATGGGACCCAGGTACTCAGAGTATTAACTGAAGATAAAATTCGTACATTAAATATAATTAAATAAAATAATAATAATCAAATGTCAAATTCCAATATGCAATATCATATTCAACCTCTAAATAAAAGTAATTATGATACTTGGAGTGTACAAGCGAAAGCAATATTAATAAAAAATGGATTGTGGAAATATGTTACTGGCGAGAATAATGATAATGAATTAGATGCTGCTGCAAGAATACAATTTGAAGAAAAAGACTTACTAGCAAGATCAGATCTTTTATTAATCATTTCTCCTCCAGAGTTAAAACAAGTAAAGAATTGTAATACGTCAAAAGAAGTTTGGGATACTTTGAAAAATATTTATCAAAGCAAAGGTCCTGCAAGAAAAGCTACTTTACTAAAACAATTAATTTTAAATAAAATGAATGAAAATGACGATATACGAGAAAAATTAAATCAATTTATGGATACAGTAGATAAACTAAATGAAATGGATATTAAAATTAATGATGATCTATTAAGTATAATGATGTTATATAGTTTACCACCTACATATGAAAATTTTAGAATAGCAATAGAGTCAAGAGATAACTTACCACTTCCAGAAGACTTGAAAATAAAAATATTGGAAGAAAATGAAGCTAGAAGAAATAATTATATAAAATCAGAAAACTCCGAAGAAGCGTTTTACAGCAAAAACAAAAATAAATTTTATAAAAACAAGAATTATAAAAATAAAAATAATGATAATTTCCAGAATAAAAATAAATTTTCAAATTTGGAATGTAATATTTGTCACAAAAAAGGGCATAAGGCAAGTTCTTGTTTTAGGAAAAAATATCAAGATTCTCAAGATTCTAACTTCAATGTAGAACCTGCGTGTTTTTCTACAAATATAAATTTAAATGAGAGAACCACAAGATGGTGTTTAGACAGTGGATGTACCTCGCACATGACTTTTAATAAAGAAATATTGCAGAATTTGAAAAGAAAATCAGACATTAATTACTTAAAATTGGCATCAGATAGTTGTACTACAAAAGTAGAAGGTCAAGGTAAAGCAACTATAAATTTAAATAGCCATAATATAAATCTTTGGAATACATTATATGTACCAACTTTATCAACAAATCTATTATCAATAGCGAAAATAACAGAAAATGGACATACAGTATTATTCAAAAAGAATGTAGCCACAGTAAGAAACTCTAAAGGAAAAATAATTTTGATAGCTGAAAAAATAAATGGTCTATATTACGTAAAAACAAATACAAATTTTCAACAAAAAAGAGAAAATGAAAGACATGAAGAAGCAAATATTTTAAAAGAAAATGAATTCATGAAATGGCATATGAAACTTGGACATCTAAATGAACAAGACATGAAACTAGCATCAAAAAACAATATGTTGAAAGGATTACATTTGAATAAAGAAGAAAAATTAAAAGAATGTGAAACATGTATTAAAGGAAAATTAACAAGAAAACCATTTAAAGAAACAGATAGCGAAAGAACAAAGGAACCATTAGAGATCGTGCATTCAGACGTATGCGGACCAATGAGAACAGAGACACCACGAAGAAATAAATATTTTGTCACATTTATTGACGACTATACCAGATACGGTAAAGTATATTTCATTGAACACAAAAATGAAGTGCTAGAGAAATTTAAAGAATATAAATATGAAGCCGAAAATTTTACTGGCAAGAGAATTAAATTTTTACAAACAGATAACGGCAAAGGTGAATATATAAATAAAAATTTTGACGAATTTTTGAAGCAAAATGGTATACAAAGAAGGATATCAGCTCCATACACACCACAGCAAAACGGACTTGCCGAAAGGAAAAACAGAACGTTAGTAGAAAAAGCTAGGTGTTTACTGATTGAGTCAAATGTACCAGAAAAATTTTGGGCAGAAGCAATATTTACTGCTAATTATTTAACAAACAGAAGTCCAACAAAATCAATTGAAAATAAAACACCATTTGAAAAATGGGTTGGACATATTCCATCAGTAAATCATTTAAAAATATTTGGTGCAAAAACATTCATATTGAACAAAAATAATAAAAAAGGTAAATTCAGTCCTAAAACATACGAAGGAATATTTATGGGTTATTCAGAACAGACAAAAGGATTTAGAATTTGGATTCCGAAAAAAGAAGAAATGATAATCAGTGGAGATATAAAAGTATTAGATAAAATGTATTATGATAAGAAAAATGAGCAAGAAAAGGATTTAATTATTCATTATGTTGAAACAATTGAAGTCGTTGAAAATAATGAATATGAAGAGGAACTTAGAGAAGAATTGGAACCCACAGAAGAATTATCAGCAAACCAAGCCAAACCAAAAAGATCGACAAAGTTACCAACCTGGACAAAAGATTATCTCATGAATATATCTGAAGAAGAAAGCTGTAATAATTATGAAGAATCAAATCCTATTTGGAATGAAGCAATAAAAGCTGAAATAAAAGCTCACATCAAGAATGATACTTGGAAAATTGTTGAAAAAATTAAAAACCAAAATGTTATTACAAGTTTATTGATCTTGAAAGAAAAATTTGGACCCGAAGGAAAATTAGAAAAGAGAAAAGCAAGACTAGTTGCAAGGGGATTTACCCAAAGACCAGGCATAGAATATAATGAAACTTATGCTCCTGTAACAAAATTAAGTTCAATAAGGACAATTTTAGCTATGGCAGTCGAAGAAAATTTAAAACTTAATCAAATGGATGTTTGTACAGCTTTTCTGAACGGTGATATTCAAGAAGATATATACATGGAAAAACCGAAGAATCTAGAAAAATATTTAAATGATATATTAATTGACGAAAGTACAAATGAAGATCCATTAATATTTAATAAAACAAGTGAAATGTTACGAGAACTTCGAAATGCTAAGAATGAGAAAGTTTGCAAACTACAAAAAGCAATATATGGTTTAAAACAAGCTGGAAGGCAATGGTACTTCAAACTAGACAATGCTTTAAAAGAATTACGTTTTCAAGCATCTGAAGCAGATTCTTGCATCTATACAATGTCGAAAGAGGGGGAAAAAGTAGTCATCGCCATCTATGTAGATGATTTAATCATTGCTTACTCTAATGAAAATCTTCTAAAAGAAATTAAAACAATGCTAAGAAAAAATTTTGAAATGAGAGATTTGGAAACCCTAAATTACTGCCTTGGAATTCAATTTAAAGTAGAAGAGAACATTATAAAGGCATCTCAAAGTAATTATATTGAAAATTTATTGAAAAAGTTTAAAATGACAGATTGCAAACCAGTCAATACACCGATGGAACCAAATATGAAACTAGAAAAGTGTACAAATATTGAAGAAATGGGGAATATTCCATTTCAAAATCTAATTGGTTCATTGATGTATCTTGCAATTGCTACTAGACCTGACATTATGTATCCTGTAAGTTATTTAAGTCAGTTTAACAATTGTTACGGTGAAGAACATTGGAAATGTGCCAAAAGGATACTAAGATATTTAAAAGGAACAAAAACCTTAAATCTAAATTATCAAAAAACTGAAAAACCACTTATTGGATTTGCAGACGCAGATTGGGCAGCGTGTACTATTGACAGAAAATCGTACACAGGTTACTGTTTTAAATATGGAAATGCAATTATAAGCTGGGAATCCAGGAAACAGAGAACCGTAGCCCTATCTACAGCTGAGGCAGAGTACATGTCTTTAACTGAAGCAGCCAAAGAAGCTATACATTTAAAATATTTACTCGATGATATTGGTATAATACAAAATAAAATTAAAATATATAATGATAATCAGGCAGCTCAGAATCTATGTAAAAATCCGATTATAAGTACAAAATCTAAACATATAAACATAAAAGAACACTTTATCCGTGAAACCATTCAAAATAATAATATAGAAGTTGAATACAAGAGTACAGAAAATATGGAAGCGGATTTGTTCACGAAAGCATTACCAGGACCTAGATTTATTCGATTAAGGAAGAAAATTGGTATATATTAAAAATGACGTCTTTCGTGAGGGGGAGTGTTGGAAAGGATCAAGTGGATCAAGCCACTCAAGACAAAAAGAAAAAATATACATATACAGTTGTCATAAAAAAACGTTTGATGTGTTATGTCATGTTTGTGTAACAAATATTAAATAAAATACAATGTTCAACCAATTCTATCAGATTTATTAACAAAATGGATATATTAAATAATATTATGATACTTTCAACTATGAATTAACAAATAACGTGAGAAATCAATCACACGCCATCAGACAGCGACATAACCACATACATGAAATAAATTTTGACAGATCCGATTATGAAAACAATTTATTATCACATATTGGGGATCGCATTTGATCTCAAACAGTAAATCATTATAAAGGTCCTGTCATTTGACGCTGGCAAAATATTTTCGAATTTTGGATACTTTTGTTGAATACATTGACAAACATTTATTTGAACTGAAAGAAATATACAAAAAGTACAAAGACAATTTTACAATATACATATCTCGTTTGCATCTCGCTGCATTAGATGGTACATTTGTTAAATTACAGTCAATTACAGTCTCCCGGGGCTAAAAATTCAGAATATAGATGACATTGACAATGAAGATGTCAAACAAAATTTTGACATCTACAGATTCAAAAGTGTTGACACATTTCATCCTTGTCTGTTTAACGTGGCTACGCCAAACTCCATCCTTCTCTATACTGACACAAATTCACTCTGCAAGGCTACCAATTCACGAAAGTTAAAGTTATTCGACAGATAGCTATTTGTTTGTGTAAAATGTGTGAAAAGACGCAATGGAATTATTCGTTGGATAAATATATAGAATAACTTTATTTAACGAATACTTATTCGGGAGTGAAAATACCGGGCCTAAGATAGTTACATTAGAGGGGAATTGTGTGAATCCAATGAATTGATTTGTTTGTTTATTAGAAGATTCCAGATAAGCACAATTCCTTGTTCTCATTATGTAAGATCTTGAAATTTTCGAATGAACAAGTGTATGTAGTGTCTAAATACTAAAAACAAAAATGGAAGGAAAATAATTCCTAGTATAAACGAACAGGAACCCTGTTTTATATTGAGTGTCCTAACATTAGAGAACTGAAGTAAATTAAATAGAAGAAGGTTTAATTTGGTGAAAGATCTGGGAAAAGCAGACAACAATGATTTATTACAAAAGGAAGTAGATAATTTACAATCCTGAATGGCGAATGCCCTACTTAATTTTATCAAATACTATATTTGATGAAAAACATGAAACCATTCTACAATCCAAAGACCATTTTGCATAGTGAAAAAATTAATAAAATTCGAATTAGTTGAAAATTCGTGTACTTAGTAGGGGATACTAATTCTATGGATTACAGTCCAAATTAATAACAGTTTAAATAGCATAGTGGTAGCGTGTACACTTGGTAATAAACGAAACTCTAAGAGATTGGATCGGGAACCAGCCAGCAACAGAATTTAATTTTTAATTTTTACTTCTCAAAATAATTTTTATTGTTATGTTTATAATTTTTCGTTGAAATTTAATAAAATGGCACACTCAGTAATGGGTAATATGCCGTGATGACATACAGTGTGTTCAATAAAATTCCTAACTCGGAGTAAGCTGTAAACAGAGAAACGTAAGTCTAATCATTATTCAATTTAAAGGTCAAGATGTCAAAATTGATCTTGAAATGTAATTTTAAAGAGAAAAAACAATAAAGAAGGATACAGCATATCGTCGTTTTCTAATTTGTTTTCATTTCTAAAATAAGATTCAAGAAGAAAAACTTTGATTTCTTTAGACAACATTTTTGACAATATCTCATGTCAAATTGACATTTAATTAAATATTTTTAAATTGACATACGTTTCTTTGTGCACAGCCAACTCCGATTTAAGATTTTTTTTTTTTAAATCTCTGAATTTATTTGTTTATTTTCTTGTAATTATTTCACTTTATATTATAATCAATGTGATTTAGATTTTTCAAAATACGTATAATTTATGCTTTAAATAATGTTTATATATTATTAAAAGGTAATAAAATATAATAATAAAAATTACTTTGAATTCGCAATCGAAATTAACGATAGAGGCGCTGATTTTCGAAACAAGATGGCCGCCATACGATGGGTTTGACATATGACAGTTTACATTATTCACTGAGTTTCGTTGACTGTGTATACAAACCAAGTTTAAAAATTTATTTATATGAAAGCGATAAGTTTAAATATTTAATTATTAATTACTACACTACTCACTCAGCTGTCACTTATTCAATATGGCGCTTGTACGATTGCTTTCCGTAGTACCGATTTGCGCCACTAGAGGGAAAATTTTATCTACGATTGCGAATTGTAAAAATTAAAAATTAAATTTTGCTGCTGGTTAGTTCCGTACCCAGTCTCTTCAAGTTTTATTTATTACCAAGTGCAAACGTTACCACTATGCTATTTGTATCGTATTTTTTTTCTTTTTGACCAAGAACAAACACTTTCTTTACTAGGTAAGGTAAGTAAAATGGGTTATTTTATGAACTAACACAAAAATACGTTGTTTACTATTACTATTAACATAAAAAACTTCATTCCTGCTTTTGTTAAAAAAATCCTAATTCCATTGTATATAAGAGACTAAGGCCAACGCGCACTTCAGCGACCGAAGCGAAACAAAGCGAAGAGAAGTTTTTTCATTCAATGTATTATTATGTGTATACGCGCACTTTGGAGCAGCGAAGAGCAGAGCAACGAGGCGACTATTCACTTCACATAAGAATACATTGAATGAAAAAACTTCTCTTCGCTTCGCTTCGCGTCGCTCAAGTGCGTGGCGGCCTTATGGTCATATTCACAAACACTCGTAAATTTTTAAAAGATTCATTATAATTTTAATTTAGTAAAATAATTGACACTGAAAGAAAAATCTAAATGTAATTGTCAAGTATGCTTCAATTTGTAAAATTTTGTAACGTGCCTCTTTGAAACTTTACGAGTGTGTGTATAAATATTGACATGAATGGTACCTTCCAACTACAAATTCTTGAATATGTTCCAAATTACATAATGATGACAAATCCCCCTACATAACTTTTAAATTATGCTTAGAAATTGCGTATACAAAACACCTCTAGCTTGTATTCATAACATAACCTCACACCAGTAAACTCTATTTTGGCTCGGAGCCATTTCAGACCATTGTCAAAATCCAATGCCAACTTTCTGACTCTACTAACAGACATGTAAGAATGATAATAGTAATCTTACTCCGATTCTGTTTTCGTGGGTTATTTCTTTCGTAAATCGCCTATATCAAAATGCGGCCATCTTGAAATTGATTGCTTTAAAGAATGAACACAGATTACGATTTAAAGCTGAAGTGAATCTTAAGACGTTATTAAATGATATGAACGATCAGAAGATATGAAATTAAATTTTGATTGATATAATTTTCAATATTAAGTTATTTATCGTATTTTAATTTATCTGTCAATATCAATGAATGAGTTGAAAAATATATTATAGCTTAATGGGTTATAAATCATAATATAATAACAAAAATCACGCAAAATGTAAGATTTCGTGACAATTTAATATTCGTTTGAATATTTAGTCTACAAATAAAAATTATTATTCTCAGAAATAAAATCGACAAAAGAGGACCTCTTTCTTGTTGTATTCTTACAATCAATAATTATTATGGCAATTGAAATACTGTGGGAACTATTGTTCTTTCGTGAAATAAGTAGAAGACATAAATTAATAATGTATCTGCCACACGCTATCTACAAATACGAGTATAAATGAATTATTATCGTTCAGCTGTTCAGCATGAAACAAACAATTTTTTATTTTAATTAAGACACTCATAGACAACATCGTGAAAATGTTAAAATCAAATTCTAGAGACCCTGAAGTTTAAAATGTCAATTGGTTGTGTTCGAAGAAGGATAATTTCTATTCCATTCCTTTCTTTTTTTATATTTTTCAATTTTTACCTTTTTATTTACGAATTTAGCTATGTAAGGTACATGTTCTTCTCTCTCTTCCTCCTTTTCAGTGCCGGTTTACCCAATAGGCACACTAGGCATTTGCCTATGGGCCCCAAGCCTTTTAGGGACCCCGGGGCCCGCTACATTGGATTAAAATAATATTTATTTGGTTTTGAAATAATTTTTTTATTACAAACAAAGAAATCCTAAAATATTTTTTTTTATTACAACAAAGAAATGCTTATTTACAATAATGGAATCTTTTGATTACAATAATAAAAAATGTCAATCAATATTACAAGATACTACTATTACAACTCGATGGGATAAAATAAATTGTTAGCGCTATGTATACAGGCTGTTTCCTTTAAAACAACCAGCGCTTTTTTGGGCGAACTAATGACTTTAGAAAAAAATGTTATATGCAAGAAATGATCAAGAATAAGGGGCTAATTTATTAATAATAAAGCTGCGTTCAGAGCTACCAAATTATAAATTACAATTAGCACTTACAATTAATACAAGCATTTTGACTTACGGCAAACAACGTTAGCGTTCACAGCGACAAAATATGATAAGTGATAAGTATACAAACCCCAAACTGTTCACTTACAATTAGTGCGACAGATATATCATCTTGTCCCTTTCTGTCAGAAACGTCAAACGGCATAGCGCATATAATCTGTTTTAAATGTATAATAATGCAGGATATTGTAATAAATAAGAATATAGAAAGGCGAAGAATCACATTTACCTATACTTGTCTCTTTTTACAGAATGTCTTTCATTTCTAACCCTATTTTTATCACAAATGAAAATATTATGATCCGAAATAGTTTTATTTGTCAATTATAGTGTTCTAGTATAGTGTTCAAGCAACAAATACTACTCTATTTACAATTGTTTAATAAAAATCATTTAATTCTTTTATTTATATAGATTTGCTTCATCGATTTTTCAGTAGATGTCACTTTCACTAAGTGCTAATTCTAAACGTTATTTCAGGTTTAAAACCGGTAGTTTTAAGACGCTCCAGCCGATTACTATTTATAAGTATTAATTGTAATTTATAATTCAGTAGCTCTGAACGCAGCTTTACAAATCGAAAATTAGACCAGTGGTTCTCAAACGGCAGAATAAAATTATATTTTTTTAAATGGTATCCTATATAATTTTTTAGCCCATTAGATAGAGATTTTTTTCTGATTTCAACAATATAAATATGGTAGAGGGTTGTATAACAATTATTTCGAGAAAAATGGTATTAAAAATAATGTTATAATATTACAATAGACTATGCAACACTGGTATTGATACGTCTGTTGCCTAGTTACGCTAGTAGTCAATCCACTTTTTATTACATTATTTCTAGTTTTTAATACCATTTTTCTCGAAATAATTGTTATACAACCCTATGCTGTATTTATATCATTGAAATCAGAAAATAATATTCTATTTAAAGGGCTTAAAAATTATATAGGGTGCCATTTAAAAAAATATAATTTTGTTCTACCGTTTAAGAACCAATGGTTAAATATTCGGTTTGTTACTATTGATACATTATCCCCTTATTCTTGATCATTTTTGGTATAAAACATTTTTCTCTAAAGTTGTTAGTTTTCCCAAAAAAGCGCTGGTTGTTTTAAATTAAAGGAAACACCCTGTACTTTACATTGATAGGGATTTAGTGGAATAATTAGAATATAGATTACTATAATTATGTCTTTTGCTATCTGTTTGATATTAAAACTTTTATCTAATTATAATAAATATGATATATTTACACTTGTATTATATTTGTTATCTGTTGTATAAATTTGTATTAGTTTTTTAGGTAAACATTTTTTTAATACCAATACCAGTGTTTAGCATTTATGTTGGTTTTCGTAATAATTATTTCGCATAACGATACTATAAAAATTTTATATTTACAATAAATGAAGGGCTTATTGTAATAATCTGATATGCTACAAAACGAATAATTCGTAGATTTGTGTTTATAGTTAAAAAATATAAATAGGGTAATAATAATTTAACTTAAAACTATTTTTATAAAGTGTTATAGGTAGATTACTAACACGTATATTTATTTCAAAATAATATGGCTTATCATGTTATTGCACAAACTAAATTAAAACGAAATATTTGATTTTTTTACTAAAACATGACAAGCCACTCATATTGTGTGGCTTATCATGTTTTATTCAGTAAGTTAATATTTTTATGTATAATATAATTATTTTTAAAACAGTAATTTTTTAAGGGAGGAGAGTTGGTTTAATCCGGCACTGCTCCTTTTTCTTTTCATACTTTCAGTAGTTTCAGCTTCTACTATTTTTCTTAATAGGCTGTTCTGATCCATCCATATAAATAAAGCAAATGTATTGTCGCTACAATTTATTATTAAATTATATAAATTTAGACAAATTTCAGAACCTATAAAATATTAAATAAAACTTAATTGAATATAAAATTGTATTACAGCAATATAAAACTTGATTACAATAGTGATAGAATTTGATTACAACAATGATAAAACTTGATTCCAAATTACAACAATGATAAACGTCCACATGGTACAAATATGTCATCATCATTACCGAAATCTGTGTACAAAGCAGATTGGCACACCTAGCAATAGGTAATATGCCGTGATGATATATTTATTTAATTTATTTTATAAAACTTGATCTCAAATTACAACAATGACAAAATTAGATTACAATAATTGTAACTACGCTTGCAACGAGAGTAAGTTGAAAGAATTTTGTCTAAATTTACGAATAGAAGCAGATTGGCATACCTAGCAAAGCCGTAACTAGAGCTTTGAACGCCTGTGGCAAGAAAAATTTTGCGCCCCTATATCAAGAAAATAAAAACAAAATAAAGTTCAACTTAGTTCTCATATTTTCATTTCAAATTTTGACACGATTAAAGATATACAATATTACTTATTTAAGATGAAATGATTTGCAGTTAGTAACTCGCGAACCGCTCATCGGCAAAAATCGTCTATACTCTGTTCCATTTAGGCCATTGAGCAGATGGCGCTCGCAATAGTGTCAGTTTTAAGTAGCCGAAATTACATTGGGTAAACGTTTCTCATGTCTCCAATTTCAGCCAATCAGAGAATTCAAAACTATGTCCAATTCTCTACAATACTGAATGGCTTAAATGGAACGAGATATATACTAAGTTTTAAATACCTAATACTGTTTATTTTTTCAGTAATTTAAATTTCTGTCATAAATTGTTATTCTGGTTGACTATATTTTAACATAACTCTTTGAGAGTTCATCCTAGGCAAAAAAATGTAAGAATCCTTTTATGTAGGTACATGAAATTACGAGCTTTAATTTTGTATTTTTGATAAATTTTGATACGGATCACTGTTTTCAAGAAAATGGCCAAAAACTCATTTTTTACACCTTTGACCCAAGCTGGCGGCAAAATCCGGGGTCGCTAGAGGGTGCAAAATTAGTATATCTTTTTGGAAGTCCCAATAAAGAGAATTAAATTCACGCCAGCTTGTCACCAATTATTTCCACAATAAACACCTTGCCGGCTGGCCTATCTGTATAGATAATTATTTGTTAAATTTAGAAAATAGATTTTAGAAATATTTGATCTAAAACCATATAAATGCCACGCCCTAGTTACGGCACTGATACCCAGAAATAGGTAAAGCCGTGATAATATATTCATTTGTTACATTTTTAATGGTCATTTATTCCTGCTGAAAAATTTATCAGGTCGTTAAAATTTAACTATATATGAAATGGAGTTTCAGCTTTAAGATAGAATTAATAGTTAAAATTATCTGGTGTCATTTTGCGCTAAACCTGTAAAATGTTGCGTACATCGTACATCGTAAAACCCACAGAATTACAATTCCTATCTCGTTTTCGACGCACAAGCGTACCTTGTGTCATAACATTGATTTTCACACCACGGACGTAGCTAAATGCATAATGAACGTTCAGAAATACTTAATCGTTTAAAAATTCATCGCACATCATATTGAAAATTCCAGTTGGAATTTAGTCACCTATTGAATATCCATTATGCCCTTACCTGCTTGTCGCGTTGCGGGCAAAGGGGCAGTTCTAGTCCAGCCACCTAGCGGGAGTCGCGAGAACTACGCCGCTCGACCTGACAGCCACAGTTGTGTCGGTCGTGGTCATGGTGTTCGGTATGATCTCAGCTGTTTTCTGTGTAATTTGTTTAGTAAATACACTATCAGCTGTTTCTACATCTTATTGCTTGACGGTTGAAACGCGTTGTCTATAAAGTATTGATTCCTGCGAATTATATTTGAGGTTAAGTTCAGGATCCCTGCTGAATGTGAGTGGATTTGGATAGTTCTTTCTGTCAATGGCTCTTGTAAATACTATCATTTATCATTTGGATTTTATTCACATACTCGATCACATCATACATTCATGTAAATGTAATCATTGACAGATTTAGTTGTTTACATTTTTTATTTATTTAGATATAATTTTATTGCACAATAAGACTTAAATTTAGTTAGTAATCAGAGTTAGCCATCTTCTTTTTAAACTGGGATTTGAAAACTATTTCGAACCTAAATAAAATTTTAATGAATTTATATTTTGGGGAAACCTAAATCCAAACCAAATCGTTACTTTTCAAGGTCGGTAAACCTAAACTGAATTTTTGCAATTTATTTTTCTTTATTTTTATAAAAAAATCTAAATATTGTATAGACAAATATTTTTGTTTAACTCGTTCTTGAAGTTAAACCTAAAAAGTTTAATTAAAACAAATTTGTATTGAAAATATTGTACAATTAAATTGAAATAAAAAACAGCTGTACGCATAATTTTTTCATGTTTTTTTTTTATTAAAAATTTATAAGATTAGTTCCTGCTAATGTAAGTGGTGAAGGTAGCCATTTATACCACATTAATCTATGTCACGTCCACATTTTTATGATAAACTTAGTTGTCGTGACCCATTCTTTAACTTTTCAATAAATTAATTCGTTATAATTTAATAATTAAATACTTTTTTAACTTCCTTTATTTCTTTATTTTTATATTATTTTCTAAAAGAAATATTTCATACTAAATTAGATATATTATAATTGTACTAAAAATATTTCATATTTATTGACAATGTAAGTAATAAATAATAATGATAATGAAATGTACAAAATATAATATAGATAAGAGAACAATTATTAAGGTTGTTGTCTGACCTACTTTTGATAGTGTGCATTTCTGTAAGATCTCAGTGTTCTATATTCTATATTGACAAATATAAGTGCACTTTCAAAATTTATTAATACTTCTTTTGGCAAAATGTTACCGAAGTAAACTTTATTTATGGCCGATTTTATTACCGACAGATAAATTTACTTCCAAAGTAAATAAAATTTATTTCTTCAATCTTCAAATGCCTGTCGAATTTTTGACAATAATGTTTATAGCATAAAGTAAATAGATTCAAATTTATTTTAAATGAATTTTCTACAAAGTAAATTTATTCTTCCTATATAAAACAGGGAGGTTACATTATTTAGGATTTTTATTATTAGTTTAAAAAATCGATAAATTGAAATAAAAGCACGTTATATTATTTAGAACTCTGTTTCAATTACACAGACATTCTACGAGTGTCTCTGACGATACTTTCGAAAATTTTATAACAAGATGGTTTAGTTTATATACTAACCTCCACGCACACATTAAATTTTGACTCAGAAGCGCACGCATAGAGACTATTTGGCTTAAAAAAACCTGGTATATAGCCTTATCGATAAAATAATTGTAATTGTGTAATTGTTAAAATAAACTGTAAACAATATTTTAGCTTTTATAAAGTATTAATACATTCTTTTTAATTCGAATTTATAATTACAATTACAGAAATAATAAAAAAAAAAACAATTCTATCGTTGCTCCTGACAGCGGGTGCGTGTGCTGAAGGGTTAAAGATTAAGATACGATTGTCAATAAAACGAAATAGGGGATTACAACTCAATCGAATTAAGACAAATTAGTATAAATAATGAAAGTAGATGCTTAATAATGAATATTAATAAAGAAATAAAATGATATAATTGAAATACTTCGAAAATAAGGGGGTTTTTGTTTCAGCAGCTCGTCACTCATATGAAATCCATATATATATATATATATATATATATATATATATATATATATATATATATATATATATATATATATATATATATATATATATATATATTATTTTGATTGGCGACTGAAAGACCACCTATAAATATATAACGAATACCGAGTTAGGGGGTGGAGTCTACTACCAATGGAAGTAGACAAATTCAAATAGCGGACACGTGGCTACCAGTCCAGTAATGCAATTCTCAAACAGTTTTTATTTGAATATAAATTTCTTGCATTAAACTTAATAATTTTGATACACTTGCAATTATAAAGCATGTAGACTTGTACAGCGTTACAATATTAATTTGTATTTTATAAATATAATTTAAAAATAGCATACATTTCAAGAACATTTTAGATCCACGAAGAAAACTTGTATTCGTGACGTCACATCTATATTTTCATACTTCGGGGGAACATAACTCGCTTATTAATAGGAATTTTTTCATCGGATTTTCAGCAATAGTCTTAGTTTTACTTATATTTTCTGATGAAATTATATATATATATATATATATATATATATATATATATATATATATATATATATATATATATATATATATATATAAAATGGTGGAATCTCCTATTACAATACTAGTGTTAATTGTAAAAATAATGAAAGTATATACCTATAATCATAATTTTATAATAAAATTAATCTTAATTATTTGAAAATCAAGAAAACTGGACATATAACCTTTGAGCTTTAAGCCGGTCTGAATGTCATATTTTGAACTTTATCAAATCGGAAAAGGTATTAACATTTAAAAAAAATCCATTAAATTTCTTTTTCATATTTACCTAGATATTAAATATTTTTTAAATAATATTCTTTTGGAGTACAAATTTGTTCCGTAATATTTAATAGTCTATTAAAATTTAGAATTCTAATTAAATTAGGATAGAGTTGTACACGAACACGACAAGAAAATCTTTCACGAACATCAAAACAATATTTGGCAGGAATCCAATCAACTAGTTGCTGCTTATATGAAATGCATTAGACGTATAATAACAATAACCAATCCCCAGAACCCATAAAAATTCCTGCGATGCAGAGTTACGGCCTCAGGCATAATAAAGTCAGGATTTTTGCAGCTGCAACTGGAGCCATGAAATGTTTATACTCGGGTCACGATCGAACGGCAATGCGGTCATAAATTATTAACCGGCCGAACCTACATTTCACAGTTGTCACGTCCGGTCGCCGATTACCGAACCGCCGGTTCGACGCCTGTCAACCCACCAGTGGTTTCGGTTGCCCAGAGATGTTAAATCATAAATGAATCAGTTGCACTCACATACATGTAAAGTAGGGCTTTATTGTTGGAGTTTAGAATCGCTGTCGAGGCGTAGGAAGTCACCGTACCGTTTATGTGTATGGTATGACTAGCGAATGAAAGTTGACGTTTAAATTATTTTATAGATGTGGTTTCTTTTGAAACCCTAGGGAGGAATAGAATTGTACGAAATATTCAGGTATACTCAAATTTTTTGACTCTGTCGGGTCTAGTAATAAAACTATAGCAGCATACAAAAATAGCATTTATGTTCAAGGAACAGTGAGATTATTTTACTATACTCTAGGACTCACAGTAGGTGGTGAACCCAAGAATTTCAACAGAGCGGCGTTGATATCCAATGTTATAAAACAAGTAGTAAGCGGCAATATGCCGCATTGTCATAATTAGTTTTATTGCTAGACCCGACAGAGTCAAAAAATTTGAGTATATGCAATTTTTGCATGAACCCATGTAAATACTGGACTAGGGACGCACAGAAATACATTATTATGTCTGGCTGAAAATAGATGGCCGACTAGGGTAACTGAATATCAAAACAGGGGTGCCTTTAAAATACTTTTACCGGTTTCAGGATATTATTCCATTGTTTACATGTACAAAAGTAGGCTGGTAACTAAATAATAACTGTATCTGTATGGTAATATTATTACCGTACTGACTTGTCAACAACGGTCTCCAAAATGAAAATAAAATAAAATGAAAGTATAATGCTCTTCATTAATACATACAGATAACGTTAGGTAGTGTATCGTTCTAAATACGGTATATTGTATTCTAAAATAATAAACATTAGGAATTTATCATACTTACATATGGGGTCTCGTGGCCGCGTGCCTGAGTGTCAGGTCGCGAATCTGGGGAACCGGGTTCGATCCCGACCGACGCCAAATATTTCCAATTTTAAATGGCACAAAATTGACCCCAGTGGTGCACTCTCCACGCCAGCAATGAGTGCCCGTGAGGTGACGCCTGGTAAGCGCCCGCACGGTACAAATATTTCATCATTACCGATATCTGTGCATAAAGCAGATTGGCACACCCAGCAATGGGTAATAAGCCGTGATGATTTATTTATTTATTTTATTTACATATGTCAAAAAAATTGTTCTCTTAACCATAGAATTCTAAAAGTAGCATTAACGAAAGAATTTCAAATTTTTAGTATAGCCTTCATTTTCTGAAATCGATAAACTATTGAACAAACCAAGAATGTTATGAATCATAACAAGCCTTAGATGTCTTAAAATCCTTGCTTTACGAGCTCGGATTTCATAATGACATCTGCGGCAGTTATGATATACATAACATTCCTATGCTCTGTTCCATTTAAGCCATTCAGTAGATGGCACTGTCAACAGCGCAAATCTGAAGTAGCCGAAATTACATTGGGTAAACTTGTCTCTAATTTCAGCCAATCAGAGAGGTCAAAACTATTCCCTATGCTCCGCAATACTGAATGGCTTAAATGGAACAAGGTATAGGTATGTTAATAACTATAAACATTTTTCGTTTATGTTGATTATAACAAAATATTTTGGCATTTAAACTATTTAGTTTGGCAATTCTACGAAATATGATTATTTTTAATTTCCTCTAACAGTAATTCCGACTCGAGGGTTGCTTACATCTGAGACGAACGAACTAGAATTTGTGGTATTAATTTTTTTAAATACATCCCTGAATCCAGTTGCTAAAGTCATTTTAAATGCCTCCTGGTATTGAGCACAATTCTAATCTCATGTAACGGAATACATAAGGGTCAGTTTCCTTTCAAATCAAATATAGGGAAATGTTTTCAAAAGAAACCACATCTATCAAATAATCTAAAAGTCAACTTTCATTTGTTAGTCATACTATACACTTGCTAATTTTGTGGCTTGATGCAAGAAAAACCAATGTTAATTATTGACTAATATAAAACTGATTATATAATTGGAAAAAATATATCAAAATTTACTTTTAATGATATTTAACCCCACGAATGTAAACAAGGCATATAAATCGTAGGAAGAACATTCATGCCCAGTTTTATAGAAACGAATTAAATTTTTACCCAAGATTAGAATTATAATCCAAGATTTTGTATACAGGGTGTAACAGCTAAACGAGCTACCTCAAATAATTTCTATATTATTAAAGATACAATAAAATACTATAAGGCAATTTTATAGAAGACTAAGGGGGACATCCGAATACAGAGGAAAAAATTTTTTTAAACCAGTGGTTCTCAAGTTATAACACAAAGTCATATTTTTTTAAATTACATTATATATATATATATATATATATATATATATATATATATATATATATATATATATATATATATATATTTAGGGCCATTTAATAGAGTATTTTTTCTGAATTCAACCATGTAATCATTTTATATAAATTTGATTTTTATAGCTATTTTTCAGTAAGCTATGTATGAAAAACAGTAACTGCTATCTATAAATTTGAATTATTTACGAAAGAAAACAAATAGAATATTATTTATAAAATTATTAACAAATGTCTATTTCATTTCATTTGTTTTTCATACATAGCCTACTGAAAAATGAA
The DNA here is from genome assembly GCA_963082715.1 of Harpalus rubripes. Lineage (NCBI taxonomy): Eukaryota > Metazoa > Arthropoda > Insecta > Coleoptera > Carabidae > Harpalus > Harpalus rubripes. The sequence continues at coordinate 11,201,741 of OY720449.1, read as the reverse complement.
TATAAAAATGAAATTTATTTAAATTTCAATTGAATTTTTTTCAATATTTTTGTTATGCTAGGATATAAAATGAATATATGGTTGAATTCAGAAAAAATGGGTGTAAAAATATATGCCATCCCATCCAAAAAATTATAACTTTGTGCTGTAACTTGAGAACCACTGGTTGATAAAAAATATTTTATTCTGTATTCGGATGTCCCCCTTGGTTTTCTACAAGATTGTTTTATTTTATTTTATTGTATCTTTAATAGAACAGAAATTATTTCAGGAAGCTCGTGTAACTGTTACCCCATGTATATTATTATTATTATTATATATATACATACTGATGCAAGATACCCAGGTATTTATTTTTCATGGTACATTGAGTAAATAATCGGGTATTTACCTATAAGTTGGTATATATTTAGTGATTATAAATAGTAAAAATATGGGTATTCAATATCATTGAATAATATTTGAAGTCACATAAAAGTGTTATTAAATATTTTTTTGTTAAATAAAATAAAAACAAAAAGAATCACATTTTTTTTTATTCGAAACGCGTGTTACCTACGTGTTAAGGCATGTTTTGTAAAAGTTTTACAATGGGGTCCTCCACTCGTTTAATTAATTATTTTTATTTTAACTGCATTTTTAATATCAATATGACCTATTGCTATCTTTTTCTCGCACTAGATTCTATATTAGGCTGCGAGAGAAAGATAGCAATAGTGTGTCGTTATAGTGACACTGACAACAAATTTCAAATACCTAGGAAAATAATTATTATAAAATGTTTTATATATATGATGGTTATTTATTGAGAAATACTTTAAGTATGTATAAGTGGACATTTTAATATTTTTTGTTATGGTGGAGAACACCATTGGGTAGGAAAATAGACCTCGGGGTAAATACCAGGTAAATATCCTGTTTATATTTACCTTCCCGTTGGGGATTAACCCGCCTCACATCACTATATATATATACATATCCCGGATTTGTGATTTTTCTCGTCATACCCGATTCTCTTATTCTCATTAATTCTAGCGTGACTCTGTTTTAAGAAAAAAATATAGTTTCCTCTTTGGGTAAACTGTCTATTACTTGTCAGTTAAAACAGAAATAATGTTACATCGAAAAATTGACAAATCTCGTTTTAAATGACAGTTAAATTAACAGACAGTTTTACCAGATATGAAAGTACGTATTCAAATATTTAATGGTTTTAAAATCTTTATTTTGATATGTGCCAATTATTCATTCATACAGAATGTGCAGCCTTCATACTAAAAAAAATTCTTTAATTTTGTTAAACTGGTAAATAGTAATACAATGTTGTAGGTATACTGGCTTTTAGAGTAAAGTAAATAAATCTAATCAACCATTTGTTTATTTTAATCGCATCAAAATAACATTTGTTTTACATTGAAATTCGTTGAAAGTTATCTAAAATTAAACCCGGAGCAAAATATATAAATGGAACTAAAAATAAATATAAACTAGCTGTGAACTCAGGTTGACTGGCACTTGAATCAATATTACGTCTAATGTTGTATAAACCGTTGTGTACTTCAGCGTCGGCCTAATCGATATTGCTTGAGTTAGTGCCTTTGTTGTCGTCCTGCGCTGGCATCTGCCGGCAGTCGACGGAACTATTTCCTGCTGCAGTGTTCCTGCTGTTCGCCGCTAGCCTGCGATCTTGCCAATCCGTGGGGAAGTTTTCGATGACTTTAATATTTTTAAATATTTGTTTGTACAAAGAACCATATGAAAGTCTTTCATGTTCCGAAATTATATTATTAACAAATTTTTATATAATACAGATATTAGCCAAATATAAAATATGAATTTTTTTCTACAAATCTATTAAAAGTGGGCTTGTTAATGTTTGTTTTTAGCGTTAAAAATGTCATTTTATGACACCAGTGCTAAAAATGACAGATCATTGTTACTTTTGTCACTAGTGTTAAAAGTGAATGTCAAAATTATTAGAAATACAAATTTAAATTAAAAAATCTTATGTGGCCAGCACATAACCTCTCGCCAGATATTTTACCTGGTTGTACGCATAAAACGAAAAATATTTTTAATTACAAATACATATATTCATATCTGACTACAAAATAATTCTCACATATATTTGCAAAATCTATGGGCTATTTTAATATAAATTATGTACAATACATACATTTTCTTTATATTCAATATCCTGAAATTTTCTTTTTCTACTTTCCTTTTCTTTTTCTTTATATTCATTTTTCGCAAATTCCTTTTACATTCTTTTTTACGTATATTCTTTTGCGTTGTTGACTTTTTTTATTTTCATAATCTTCATAATGATGTACAAATATTTTTGAGAGTGGCATACAAATATTTTTGACAGTGACATGTGTCAATTACAAACATTTGAATTGCTTGCCTTGAAGTAGTTTGGTCTGAGAATTTTTACATCAAATTATTTTATATGCATTTTTTATCTCTAAATCTATAGAAGATATAATAATGAATTTATATTTATAGAATAAAGAATTTAACGTTCTTTAATATAAGTATTTACATAAATTTTCGATAAATAATATTTAGATGATTTTTTTCTTGTAACTACTACTTCCGGTTGTCCAATTGTTACCAAAATTTAATCAAATCTTCTCATTATTGTTAGTTTGAGGAATCCGAACTTAAAAATGTCTTGTCTTATAGTATTTGAGAAATCGTGAATCCAACATCCACACATCCACACACACATACACATACACACACACACACACACACACACACACACACACACATACACATACACAAACACAAACACACACACACACACACACACACACACACACACACACACACACACACACACACACACACACATCCACACACACATACGGACATCATCGTAAAAATGTTATAATCGGATTCTAGGGACCTTAAAACGTGCTTATTCACTAAAATCTGGATATGCGATTTTTAGCATGAATTCAATACCTCTCTTAGCGAGAGGTAAAAATAGTGTTTGTAGAAAAAATAGCGTATGATATACGTGTTAAAAATGACATGTTATTTTGTGAGAAGGAAGTTTGGAACACGATGCGAATTTGATATAATAAAATTATATTATTTATATTTCAATGAAATCCTTATTTACCTTATTTAACATAATATTCTGTAAAAAAAATTACTCAAATACGAGTAAATGAATACACCAAGAGGTGCTATTGATACGCGTACTGTACACTATTTAGTGTAGAAGGTAATTAATTCGTACATTTAGTTAGAATACGAATTTCAGTATAAATTTAACACGCACTCATATTCTTATCTAGAAATTTTGTGTTAGATATTAAACTAGTTTCCAGTGTACTTTTTAACCAAACAGATACTTTGTTAAAATTACACATAATCTGGTGGACCTCCTGGAACCATTTTTAGTGTTAAAATTGGTTAAAAATTTCTTAAGAGTGTATTTTGACAATCCGTATTTTTTATTAGTTTTTGTTTTCCAAATATGTACCAATTTCCACATATTATTATCCGTTGGTTGATCAGTTTGTATCTTAATTGATTTTTACAAATCTGAAAGTGTTCCTGCCATATTTATGAACGATATACTATAAGTACTGCGAGTGCAATAAAATTATATCAATACTTGTTTGTTGTGTAATATAAAGTAATTTGCTGGAGCCATTGAGTGAGAGTTGTTGATAGTGCATGTGTGAGTGCGTCCGCTCTGGCCTTTTGGGCACAGTGGCGTGGTGACGGGCGGGGGCGGCGCCGCCATGCCCCCAACCACCAGCACCGCGGACATGTGTTCTTTGTGTCCACCAAGACGCAAACCGCCCCCAAAGAAACTCGTCCGCTTTGACTCCCTTGTGGATACCTTCTCCATCTCGGAATGTAACTCCAACCAAAAGGTAAGGGTTAGTTACATACCTACCACACAAAATGGTAAATCAAGGTTTTTACTTCCTTGTACAAAGTAAAGGAAGTATTGTATTCGCGAAAAATTTCGGTTTTCAGATTTCAACGGAAATATCCATTTTTACCATACCTGAATCCATTCTGACTAATTTCGTCGTGACGTCTGTACGTACGTACGTACGTATCTCGCATAACTCAAAAACGGTAAGCCGTAGAAAGTTGAAATTTTGTATTTAGGACTTCTATAACATCTAGTTGTGCACCTCCCTTTTTGGTCATTACATAATTTCCAGAAATGGTACTTTATTTGAAGCCTATAATAGATTTGAATGAAAAACTATATTAAAATATAATCCAAAACTTTTCAAACTTGGTATATAAGACTTTTATATCAATTGGAATAACATAGCAGATTTTGGTTAAAACAGGCTAACCGGAAGTGATATATTACCTGAAGTTGTTAACAGTTTTTCATGAATAAAATGGTTTCATTTTGATTTTAGAAATAAATGCTTCAAATAATAGTTTTAGAGAATTAAATTCTGCGTCTAGCACATCAAGTATTATTAAATTAGCCCTTTGTATAAGCGAGATATATAAATTTAAAACATATACTTTTTGGTTTTTGTAATGAAGCTTGCTATGGATTAGGACAAAAAATAACAAAAAATAAAAAATGGATGTCAAATTACGTCAAATACGTGCAATTTTATAATTGAGTCTATACTTCATATTAGTCTTGCGTACAAGGAAGTCGTGTGGTGACCACATCAGATTTTTTATTATTGTTTCGGGTGTCTCAAATGTATATTAACATTAATGCTACATATGTGTATTGCAACGTTTTTGTTTATTTAATACGAGTTTAAAAATTAAATTAAGTATGTTTATTTACTTAATTATCTAATACCATAGGAAGGTCCTGGGTTCAAATACTCATCTTCACCTTACACGCTGAAATATCTGGCACACTTATACACAGCGGCGGATTTAAGGAAAAAAACACAGGCCACAAATTATTTCAGGGGTCCAGGCCTATTTTTTTCTTATCATGTTTAACTGACATATAATGGGTTAACGAAAAATTCAATCAAAATTTTAAAAAATTCATTGAACAATGAAAGGCGTAAGATTGAACAATATTCGTGGTTAGAAATATATGCTTTATATGTTCTTGATTTATAAAAAATGTTCTCAGAAATATAAAAGAGCCTATTTGGTTTTTAACATTTACCGGATTACTGCCCCCAATAGATTCGGACCAGGCCCGATCAGGTTTTGAGGTTTGGCTCGACTCGATCCGAGAAATATCTCAGCGAGACGCGAAGATCGGCTCGGCAATAAATAAGCAGGTCTGGCTTGAAAACTGACTCGAAGTCGATCCCAGTTTTAGGCCTTGGATTCTTGAAGTAAAGTAACTGTTTTCTTTTTTACTAGGATGTTATTAAATCATTATGATCCTATAAAACCATCAATTTTCATTAAAATATTAAAGAGATTATGTATGTGATTTACCTATATTTTTTTTCGATTTTTTGAGCCAGGCCAGACCAAAGCTAAAGATGGAATACATCCCTACTAAGGCATATTATAATTAAATTAAATATCAAGAATGAGTACTTTACATTCGCAACTAGAAACTAATTCTCTTTATGGTGAAATTGCATTATTATTTTACTTGTAACGACTAAAATATTAACATGGATATTTTGATTTTGTTCGTCCAATGAAAATATATTTGTAAATTTTGTTTGATGGGCACCTGATGCCCTTTTAGATAAGGACCCGAATGCCCTTTCAGACGAGGGCCTAGAGAGCAAGTGTCCCTTTGCTTACCGTTTAATTCGCCACTGCTTATACACATACCGGTAGAATTAGGAGAACGCCAAAAAGCTATGTATTTAAAAGAGTATATTTGTGTTGGTAGTTCTATATCTACAACAAATTACTAATGACGGTATAACACCTAAATATAGCGACCTAATAAATATTGATTATCATTACATTTATCGAGGTGTTTTGTTTGGTCGTTAGTTTTATTAAATTTGGGTGTTTAAATCATGTTCACTATAGATGAAGGGTTACCAATAATTTCTGTTTTTGTTGTTTCATTTTTACCTTCCGTCACCTTTAGGTAAGGAAGGTATTGTCTTTGGTCAAAAAATTCGGTGGTGAGTTTTTGATGAATAAGCACGTTTTAGGGTCCCTAGAATACGATTTTACTATTTTTACGATGATGTCTGTATGTGTGTGTGTGTGTAGGTATGTATGTATGTATGTATGTGTGTCCGTGTGTGTGTGTGTGTAACAAAATTTTCGCCTACGATAACTTCCATACTACAATTCTAAAAATTATAATTCTTTCGTATTTCTCTTCGTTACATCCATGCGAAGAGCTGATTAGATTTTGGTTAGAATTGGACAACCGGAAGTACCCTCATTTGAAGATTTTAACAGTTTTTCTTGAAAAAACTATGTTAAATATCATTTTTTCGCATTTAATGTTATTATAAATATTAAAGAATATTTTATTTTCTATACGATTTGATTGCATTTCATACCTAATATTAAATGGATATAGAGTTAAAAAATTATAAAGAAATTAAATTTCATAAAGTAGCCATAGCTGTGGAAACAGCTACTAAATTAAGAAAATTTTGATTGAAAGATGTCAGTGTCAAGTGAAATGGACATAGTGTGTTTGTCTTATAATTTTACTGGAAATGTATATAGGATCTTTTGCTTTCTGTATGGAATTTGTTTAAAATACGTACAACTGCTTTAAGGTAATGTACAAGAAATAATAATAATAATAAGTCTTTTATTTCTGCAGATATAGCAAGGAACTTTCCGTATGAAATTTGTACAAAATACATAGAACTGACGGAAGGTAATGTGCTGGCCACATCAGATTTTTTTATTTTAAGTAAATAATATTTTTTAAATAAAAATTAAGTACCTAATGATTAATGAGTAATAAATAATTTATAAATAATGAAAAATATAGTTGTTTAATTAATCTAAATTTTCCATTTTGTATGTATTATTAATTACTAAATACTTAAAATTGAAGCGACATCAAAAGCAGAAATGATTGTTCATCCGTTATCTTTAGTGACCACGAATTAAACACCCAAATTTTATATTTACTATTAGGCTACTTACGTGATATACTTTTACATTATCAAAACATTTAAATTTCACTTAGTGATACTCCCCTATTTCGCACTCGACCAAAAAAGTACTACTTTACACACTTGTTTCATAAATAACTATTTTAACAACTATTGTAATTTGTTTCAAGATTTAATTGTTCAGTTCTAAAGAAACCGCAATAAAAAGTTGATGTTGCCGATTAGGTTACCCCCGAAACCAGTGAATTTTGTGATAAAATATTAAATGCCAAAATGGTGTAGTTCATTAAAATTGAAGTACCTAAGTTGCCATGTACTTAAATTTTAATGCCATACAAACTGACTTTTACTGCCGGTCCTGGAAAAAACTATTTACAAATTCGTATTTTCATCTATATCTCATAAGCATTGATATTTTATGAAATCCTTCCATACATGCAAAATATGAAATATGACAGTTTAAAATTACTTTTGAGATAAAATGTAGTGACATAAATTGCATAAATAACGTAAGTTTCTGCTCGATTCCATTTGAATATACAATGCATCTTCAAAATTGCTCAATTTCCAGCAGACCAATCTTTAATAGGAAAATTATACTCAATCATCTCGTTGCTGTAGACGAAAATGAATTTTTAATAATTTTTTATGCAGCTAAAGCCTTGTGCCATTATATTATCATAATTTATGAGCAAGTCGTGTCGAAGCCATTATAATAATAAAAATATTCACGTAGTTCAATCCCCCTAAAGACGATCCTGGAGCTCCAACCAACGTCTGGAGTCCGGACGACTCCGGAATCTCGGAATCGTACCGGAGCGGAGTGAGCTTGTCACCGTATCTCATCCGTAGGATTTTAGCAGTGGCGTACTAGAAGGGTTTTGTTATTATTTAATTACATATTGCAATAATGCATTTGGATGTAAATATCAAATTTATTGTGTTGAAACTCTTATCATCAATCTTAAAATAATGTTTCCAAAGTTGGGTCGGAACAAAACTTTTGAGATTTAAATATATTTATGTCTCACTAATTTATTACGAACTGTTTCTTGCTAGGATACGGTATATGTAAACATATCTATAACAACCGGGGCATTATATGAGGGCATAATCGTTCATTTTGCTCTCATTATAATCCGATCATCGTTTATGGACTTTAAATTAGAAATAATATGAACGGTATATAAGGAAAATTATTTTCTTTTTAATTACAATTCATTACAATAATAAAAAGGATTGATTACAACAACTAATAAATTAATTGATTACAACAATTAATATAAAAAAAACACCTTTGAAAGCACAACACAGAATTCATTTTTAATACAGATAATACTTAAAATTGATCATGAAAAGGGCCTTAAAAAGAAATTTACTTTCACCACACATGTTCCGCATTGATTTTTGACGGATGACGGATCACTTATTTTTTTGGAGACGATATTTATCCACGTTTGAATTTATTTTTGATATTATTTATCGTCACATGTGACACATCCAAAGGAGTACAAACTTTCTAAAATGTAATAATATTCAGAAATAAGTGCATACGAAATAAAGAACTGAGATCTGGCATGTGAAAACAGAACCTCAAAATATAATATTTACATCGTCTACAGACGAGAGTGGAATAATTAAGGGAACATTTATGCGTTTCTCTTCCTTAAAATATGCAGAAGCATTCAAAATAATTTCTTTACACTGTATTGATAAAATATCTTCCGAAACATCAAATTCATCCATTCCATCATCTCCAACAATGTATAATGTTGATGTTTTAAAAATAAATAAATGTTGATAATAAACAAAATAATTAAACAACATCATTAGCAACGCCAAAGCTTAAGTATTATTGTAATCAAAATTATTCTGAATGAAAACGTATTTCACATATTCTAGTGAGACATAAAATCTTGGATGCACCACGAGCGTTACTAGATGATAATACTCATCGGACATCTATCCCTCGGGCCCAAGGCCCTCGGACTAGATCCCCGTCACCCTCCTGGCATTATCACTAGCGTAACGCCCTTGGTACTTAAATTACTATTTGTGCAACTGGACGCGAAATAGCATTTCGCAGCCGCAATACAGGTCGCGAAATTGGTTTTCGCAACCGTTGTCATGGTAGCGGCCGCGAAATTAGGTAAACAATCACTTTAACACTTGATAATTGAATGGTTTTGTTTATCAAATGTTAATCCCATAGCCACCTTGAAAGCTAACTTTCTATTTATAATGAAACTGTTGAAATTTAATAAAGTTTGTAATTACATATTTTTTACGGTTGCACAAAAAATATTGTGTACACCTTGTCTGCGAAATCCTTTAGCGCCCTCGAGATTGTCTTGCCTCGGCTACAAGCGGCCTCGGCGACAAATTTTCTCTCGTTACGCTAAAGCGTGATTTCGCGACCTTAATAACTATTAGATTCTCAGCGCATTTTAAAATCAAACTTCAATATCTTGTTTCATTCTTTTTCATGAAAACACCCATAACCCTAAAATAGGTAGAAATAAAAACTTAGCGAATTTACCATTCGACGCTGCGGAAAATAAAACATGTCAAATTTTAAAATTATTGATCCACTGGTTTATATTTTATTAATAATTTACTGAAAATACCTATAAATATCCAAAAATCATTTTCCGGGGTTTTCAATTTTCTTTTAATAAAAACTATATCAGGAGTTGGAAAATTTTGAAACAAGTTTGTATATACGAGGAAACCAGCAGCGGAAACTGTCGCAATGCTTCGGAGGGGTTACGGGGATTTAAATATCAATTATTAATTTTCCTTCCGTCACCTTTAGGTAAGAAAGGTATTGTCTTTGGTCAAAAAATTGTGTGTGTGTGTGTGTGTGTGTGTGTGTGTGTGTGTGTGTGTGTGTGTGTGTGTGTGTGTGTGTGTGTGTGTGTGTGTGTGTGTGTGTGTGTGTGTGTGTGTGTGTGTGTGTGTGTGTGTGTGTGTGTGTGTGTGTGTGTGTGTGTGTGTGTGTGTGTGTGTGTGTGTGTGTGTGTGTGTGTGTGTGTGTGTGTGTGTGTGTGTGTGTGTGTGTGTGTGTGTGTGTGTGTGTGTGTGTGTGTGTGTGTGTGTGTGTGTGTGTGTGTGTGTGTGTGTGTGTGTGTGTGTGTGTGTGTGTGTGTGTGTGTGTGTGTGTGTGTGTGTGTGTGTGTGTGTGTGTGTGTGTGTGTGTGTGTGTGTGTGTGTGTGTGTGTGTGTGTGTGTGTGTGTGTGTGTGTGTGTGTGTGTGTGTGTGTGTGTGTGTGTGTGTGTGTGTGTGTGTGTGTGTGTGTGTGTGTGTGTGTGTGTGTGTGTGTGTGTGTGTGTGTGTGTGTGTGTGTGTGTGTGTGTGTGTGTGTGTGTGTGTGTGTGTGTGTGTGTGTGTGTGTGTGTGTGTGTGTGTGTGTGTGTGTGTGTGTGTGTGTGTGTGTGTGTGTGTGTGTGTGTGTGTGTGTGTGTGTGTGTGTGTGTGTGTGTGTGTGTGTGTGTGTGTGTGTGTGTGTGTGTGTGTGTGTGTGTGTGTGTGTGTGTGTGTGTGTGTGTGTGTGTGTGTGTGTGTGTGTGTGTGTGTGTGTGTGTGTGTGTGTGTGTGTGTGTGTGTGTGTGTGTGTGTGTGTGTGTGTGTGTGTGTGTGTGTGTGTGTGTGTGTGTGTGTGTGTGTGTGTGTGTGTGTGTGTGTGTGTGTGTGTGTGTGTGTGTGTGTGTGTGTGTGTGTGTGTGTGTGTGTGTGTGTGTGTGTGTGTGTGTGTGTGTGTGTGTGTGTGTGTGTGTGTGTGTGTGTGTGTGTGTGTGTGTGTGTGTGTGTGTGTGTGTGTGTGTGTGTGTGTGTGTGTGTGTGTGTGTGTGTGTGTGTGTGTGTGTGTGTGTGTGTGTGTGTGTGTGTGTGTGTGTGTGTGTGTGTGTGTGTGTGTGTGTGTGTGTGTGTGTGTGTGTGTGTGTGTGTGTGTGTGTGTGTGTGTGTGTGTGTGTGTGTGTGTGTGTGTGTGTGTGTGTGTGTGTGTGTGTGTGTGTGTGTGTGTGTGTGTGTGTGTGTGTGTGTGTGTGTGTGTGTGTGTGTGTGTGTGTGTGTGTGTGTGTGTGTGTGTGTGTGTGTGTGTGTGTGTGTGTGTGTGTGTGTGTGTGTGTGTGTGTGTGTGTGTGTGTGTGTGTGTGTGTGTGTGTGTGTGTGTGTGTGTGTGTGTGTGTGTGTGTGTGTGTGTGTGTGTGTGTGTGTGTGTGTGTGTGTGTGTGTGTGTGTGTGTGTGTGTGTGTGTGTGTGTGTGTGTGTGTGTGTGTGTGTGTGTGTGTGTGTGTGTGTGTGTGTGTGTGTGTGTGTGTGTGTGTGTGTGTGTGTGTGTGTGTGTGTGTGTGTGTGTGTGTGTGTGTGTGTGTGTGTGTGTGTGTGTGTGTGTGTGTGTGTGTGTGTGTGTGTGTGTGTGTGTGTGTGTGTGTGTGTGTGTGTGTGTGTGTGTGTGTGTGTGTGTGTGTGTGTGTGTGTGTGTGTGTGTGTGTGTGTGTAACAAAATTTTCGTCTACGATAATTTCCATACTACAATTATAAAAATTATAATTCTTTCGTATTTCTCTTCGGTACATCCATGTGAAGAGCTGATTAGATTTTGGTTAGAATTGGACAACCGGAAGTACCCTCATTTGAAGATTTTAACAGTTTTTCTTGAAAAACTATGTTAAATATCAATTTTTCGCATTTAATGTTATTATAAATATTAAAGAATATTTTATTCTCTATACGATTTGACTGCATTTTATACTTAATATTGAATGGGTATAGAGTTAAAAAATTATAAAGAAATTAAATTTCATAAAGTAGCCATAGCTATGGAAACAGCTACTATATTAAGAAAATTTTGATTGAAAGATGTCAGTGTCAAGTGAAATTGACATAGTGTGTATGTCTTATAATTTTACTGGAAATATAGAATCTTTTGCTATAAATTTTCTGTAAGGAATTTGCATAAAATATACATGCAACTGCCGGAAGGTAAAGTACAAGACATATAATCTTTAGCAATGAACTTTCTGTATGAAATTTGTACAAAATACATAGAACTGACGGAAGGTAATGTGCTGGCCACATCAGATTTTTTTTTCAGATTGTAAATATGGGTATTTTTATAAAAAAATATCCATGCTTTGAAGTCAAATATCTCAGAAATGAAATTAGTTATCAAATTGCGATTGCAAAATTTGGAATATACGTATCGAGGACAATCTAATCTACTTTGAACAAACCTGTAAGTTTTACAGATCTGTAAATCTGTAAATAATGAACAAAATCGCAATGAACGCTGCCACTCATGCATAATTTTATATTAATTAACAAAAATAGATGCGTTTTTGTTAGTTTTTTTTTTTACAGATTTACAGATTTGTAAGACCTATAGATTTGTTCAGAATTGGCCTATAAATCTGTAAAATTTCATCTCGACATATTTTTTGGATATATGAAATTTATGTACATACAAAATTTTAAAGAGAAATGAAAATACCGGGCCTAAGATTTCAAGGAATTACTAACATCTAATCTACACCACAGTCGAGAAGTCCCTCTATCCAATTCTCAGGCACGCCTGTGACAAGACCTCTTCCCGCCGGTCGGAAAAATGATCCGAAATCGTAGTTTAAGGGCCCATCCGTTTATGCAAATGTCAGCCATTGTCCTGGCATATAAATCATTGCATAATATCTTGCTCGCGTTCGGCGACGTCACGCGTCTGTAAAAAAGAAACGGACGACACAAAAAACACATCACTTGCAGGTGCAACCGTAAATTCCTGCCCGTTAGAACGTAGCTGCTTCTTCTAATATTGTTTCACTAGACGTGGAAATCCAATACAACACGTTTTTGATATTACTTACTTGCTTCTGGTAACAGATTTTTTTCACAAATTTTTTATCGTTCTTTCAAAAATTTATTGTATAGGGTGCGAGCAGACACGTGACTCGAGCGACCTTGAATGTTAATATTTTACAATTTTTAGGCAGTAAGAAACATGTACCTAATAAAAAATAATAACACTTTAGCAGTTAAAAGTCTAAATAACTCAAAACCGTCAAAACATTGGTCTTGTCAAAATGACATGCGCACACAAATCAACTGATTCTAAGCACGTCAAGGTCCCTCCAGTCACGTGTCTGCTCGCGCCCTATTGATATCTTTTAAATATTTAAATTTGCAAGGTGAATCAAATATTTTTCCCACGACCGAAAGAGAAAGCTGGCTTCTTTATCAAAATCATAAATGAAATAACGTATGTAATAAAAATTTATTCTTCGGATAAATATTTTTGTTGTCTTTTCACTAATAAATTTATTCGAAAGAATAACATGTATTATTCGCGGAATAAATTATTCGGTACTTGGGTAGCGAATAACCGTTTATTCGTAAGTTCATTACATTTCCACATAGTGCAGATTTATTAACAAAATGGATATATTAAATATTTTTGATGATTATGATAATAATTTGAACTATGAATAAATAACGTGAGAAATCGATCACACACCATCAGACAGCGACATACGATTTTTTTGACAGATTCCGATTATGAAAACAATTTATTATTACATATTGGGGATTGCATTTGATCTCAAACAGTAAATAGATAAAAATAATTTTGGATACTTTAGTTGAATACATTGATAAACATTTATTTTGAACTGAAAGAAATATACAAAAAGTACAAGGACTTTACCATATATGAGTGCTGCATTACATGGTACACCTGTAACTGTTTTTCGTTTTCTTATTCCCAGCTTTATTGTATAATTTTCTGCTAAGATTTGCTCAGATGTTTTCAATCAGTCATGCCTGAGAAACATTGGGGAGATTATACTCCTTCTCTATTTTCTATAAAATGTTGACTTCTTAATATTCTGCACTTCTGCAGCATCTGGAGATTCGATCAGGCTGGGCCGCTGTCTACTTGGTTACATTATTTCTTCTTCGAAATTTTAAATCATTGCTGACCAAAGTTCTGCTAACAATCGTCTTTAAAATTCGAAATCGACGAATTAATTTCCGCGATGATGTAACTTTGTTTGCTGGAGGCAAAAGTTTGGGTCACCTACTTTTTGGTAAATTAATACGTACTACACCCTCTTCGCATTCCCATATAGTTCAGTAAATAGTCGTTTGACCAATATTTTGATCGCCGAAAACGTTAACAATTTCAAGTTTTGACTATCTGTTTGCATAACATCTTTCAAAACGTTAACACATTTTTTTTCTGCGAGAAATAATTTTCACAATGGGGTTTAGTTAATCATCTAATCGATTTAAAAACCAATTCAGTAAAAAGTAAACCAGTTTTTTCGGTTTCTTGTCCTGCTTTTTATACATAGGTATAATTTTTGTTAGACTCTGTTAACATAATTTTCGAGTCGTGCGTTTCTTATGCAGCATCAAAAATGCATCTTTGATGCATCGTTCAAATTCCACGTTAAACTATAAATTACTAGAGTATATTATAATTTATTTAAGAACTTGTACCACATACCACATAGAAAGTTTCAATTATCAAGAAATTTCAAACTCTTGAGCTTGTCCCAGATTCCAGAATATACAACGAATATAATAATTTAAAAAAAATCTGATGTGGCCAGCACATTACCTTCCCTCAGTTCTATATATTTTGTACAAATTCCATACAGAAAGTTTCTTGCACAAGATTCCATATTTCAAGTACATTACCTTCTGTCAATTCTATATATTATCCAGATAGTTTCATGTATCTAAGAGGTTCTATATTTCCAGTAAAATTAGAACACAAACGTGTCAGTTGCACTCGACACTGACATCTGTCAATAAGAATTTTCTTAATATAGTAGCGGTTCCCATGGTTACAACATAGGAACATAGGTAGCTGTTTTATGAAATTTATTTTTTTTATAATTTTTTAACTCATAGCCAATGAGTATGAAGTATAAAATGTAATCAAATCGTATAGAGAATAAAATATTCTTTAATATTTATAATATAAATATGGAAAAATGATATTTAACAGTATTTTGTCAAGAAAAATTGTTAAAATCTTAAAATGAGGGTACTTTCGGTTGGCCAATTATAAACAAAATCTGATCATCCCTTCACGTGGATGTTAAGAAAAGGAATACGAAAGAATTATATTTTTTTAATTGTAGTATTTGAGTTATCGGATCCGAAAAAATCGTCACACACACACACTCACACACACACACACACATATATATATATATATATATATATATATATATATATATATATATATATATATATATATATATATATATATATACATACAGGCATCAACGTAAAACCAAAGACAAAGATGACGGAAGGTAAAAAAACATGAAAGTAGGTAATTTTGCTGTTGAATTTGTATATTATTCATTTATATCATTAAAATTTAATATTAAAGATAAAATTATAAATGTTGAAATTCTTTTCTTATATTTATATTTTAAAATGTATGTGCTTGCTCCTACATTTCAACTTTTTTTTGAAACACGAATACAGTTGTAAACGATTCGAGAAGTAATTGGCACTCACTGAATCGAATTAAGTGTAAAACAATAAAACTGGCAGATAATGGCCATAATACTATGTAACAAAACAGTCGTTGAGTGCTGCTTTTCTCTGAAAAACGTAATACCTAGCGAACGAAGATTAAAGTACGTAGCCTTTGTAACAGGTTAATTATTACAGCAGAGAATTCCCGGTAGTAATTATTGCTTTTTTGACTTGGAAAGTTCATTTTGTCTTTGAAAAAATATTTGCTTTTGTGAAATTAAAACTAGAATAAAATTGAAATTCTGATAAAAGCTTTATTCTTTTTGACTCATTGAAACTCAGCTCAGTACATAACTGAGTTGAAATGAAGTGAGTTGTGATGTGTGCAAAAAGAACAAGTTTAATTCCATTTTATCACTTACTTCTTTACCGATAGTATTTGCTGTAACAGCTGTCAAAATTATTGACTTATTTTATGATCTATAATACTGTTTATAAACAAAAAATGGAAACTGAATATTTCAAATCATTTTGAGTTTTGTAAAGTGGTAGTGTAGCATCGGAAAGAGGGGAAGTGAGTTTACTCAGAACAACTCAGATCAGTTGTGTCAAATAGCACAACGATTTCCTGAGTTTTTCTGAAGTGATTTGAGATGACCTGAGATTATGTCCAAAAAGAATACAGCTAATAATTAAGCATACTGTAACGAACGTAACATATCCTAATTTAACCGAAACTAACAATATCTTATCCTAACCTAAACAAATTTTTTATATTTACACTTTGAGATGAGACGAGGGTAAGAGCAATAACAAATAAATAACTTTTTATAAACTATTCTAAATTATAGTTCAGGAATAATATTTTAACTTTGTTAGTCAATATTCTGTTTAGAAATATTTATCATTTATCCCACAGCAGTTTGTTGTCTAGCTCTCAAAAGACTATGACAGTTATGTGTTGACAATTAAGTACAGTGTGTTCAAAAAAATTCCGAACTCGGACTAGGCTTTGAACACAGAAACGTATGTCAATTTAAAAATATTTAATTAAATATCAATTTAACATGAGACATTGTGAAAAATGTTGTCTAAAGAAATCAAAGCTTTTCTTCTTGAATGTTATTTTAGAAATGAAAACAAATTAAAAATCGGCGAATGTCAATAGGTATACTGTATCCTTCTTTATTGTCCTTTCTCTTTAAAATTACATTTTAAAATCAATTTTGACAATTTAACTTTTGAATTAAATGATCAGACATACGTTTCACTGTTCATAGCCTACTCCGAGTTAGGAATTTTTTTGAACGCACTGTATTTAAGTTATTACAAGCTTACGTGCAGGGTTGATAGTTTGTTATGGACGTCTTTTTTGAAATAGTCTGCATTAGTTTGTCACGTCGTGAAGACGTTTTTTGTCGGCACATGTTGTGTTGTGGTTTTGGGCGTTGGCTCATAGCCAGCTCACTGTGTAACAATGTAACTTGTTTAATCTTTAGTTTAATTCTTCAGTAATATTTAGTTTAATCAATATTTAATAATAAGTTGTAATAATCATGTAGTTAAAAATTTAGTTTAAACTATGTCTATATTCATAATATAAGTGTTCATCAGCATCCCTCAACCCTCATCTGTCATCAAGTGCTACATCTTAAATGAACGCGCCCAGTATTATCATCAGCTTCTTCCGCACCGCCCCCCCCCCCCACCGTGGTGGTGTAATATTTATTTAAATTTTTGTTAAAAGTGATGTTTAACCACCTAAGAATATATTGTAGAATATAATACAGAAGCGCTATTATTATAATGGTACGTTCGTAATACGGGCCAATAATTGAATATCTTTGCATTATGTGTCCAACCATTAAATGACAGCTGTCTAAAATAAAATGGTACATGGAAAACGGGTCATGCAGAAGCGTCCTCATCGCGACCCCGGGTACTGATTTTTAACCAGTAGAATTTTGCAACTACGACCTAGTAGTAGCCAAGTAGAGGATATATGAAGAAACATTAATTAATGACTTTATATTTAACAAATTCTGCTCTCACTATCTACATACTTGTATATACTCTAGCTCGAAACGAATAAATAAATAATAATTAAATGATCGATCATATTTCATCAATTTAATGCACAAATCTACTGAACCGGCAACAATAATTAAAAATTGAATATTACTTTGAGTACTTTAAAAGTTCAGAAAAATTGAATTATTGCCTGAATATAAGAAGAAACAATAAAATCTGTTTTGTTTCCCCGAGATAAACTGACGATTCTTTGAGAACGTAATTAAAAATTTATGAATCAATTTATGCTCGCTGAAAGATAACAGCCCTTGCTTTTCAGGAGTATTTAGACAAAGGTCTTGGGGGGAGAAGGGGACATTTTTATGTAGTGCAACGTAATGAATAATAAAATGGCGTCATTCGTCGCGAATTAACTGCCCGAGCGCGCATCTTAAGAAATGAGCAAATATCCGTGAACTTTTTGCTTTAACAAGCTCGCACTTCATAATAATAAACCCCGTCTTTTCTACTAAAATTAAAACGGACAAAAACGTCACCGTCACCTTCACCTCTCAACTTAAGAGGATACAATATCGCGTCTCTTCATTTATTATAATTTTCTTTTCGTCGTTTCGTCCAGCCTCTATCTTTTTCTTCGTTCGGAGTTCTCAGCTCTCGCGTAATAAAGAGACCATTAGGGACAGGATGAAGCAAGAATCCGGGACTCCGGTGGTGACTTCGGCCCCCAGATTAGAACTAATGCGACGCACTTGTCTGCGACGGAGTTTCATGCCAAGTGAGACTCAAGCTTAACCACTCGCGTAGAATAAATGGATTGTCAAAGAGCAAAGATAAGTGAAAATGGATTATTTTTATCTTTTTATCCTAATTCATAAAATACAATTTTTCTTAAATACTGGGTTTTTATTCTCGTTCCAAAATATTGTATGAAAAAGTAAAAATAAATAAATAAATATGTCATCACGGCATATTACAAACTTGAAACTCATATTAGCAATTTAAATGTCTCAATAGGGTATTCCACCATTTTTACTTCCTTGTACAAAGTAAAGGAAGTATTGTATTCGCGAAAAATTTCGGTTTCCAGATTTCAACGGAAATATCCATTTTGGCCATCCCTGAAACCATTTTGACTAATTTCGTCGTGACGTCTGTACGTACGTACGTATCTCGCATAACTCAAAAACGGTAAGCCGTAGAAAGTTGAAATTTTGTATTTAGGACTTCTATAACATCTAGTTGTGCACCTCCCTTTTTGGTCATTATATAATTTCTAGAAAAGGTACTTTATTTGAAGCCTACAATAGATTTTAATGAAAAACTATATTAAAATATAATCCAAAACTTTTCAAATTTAGTATATAAGACTTTTATATCAATTGGAATAACATAGCAGAATTTGGTTAAAACAGGCTAACCGGAAGTGATATATTACCTGAAGTTGTTAACAGTTTTTCTTGAATAAAATGGTTTCATTTTGATTTTAAAAATAAATGCTTCAAATAAGAGTTTTAGAGAATTAAATTCTGCGTCTAGCACATCAAGTATTATTAAATGAGCCCTTTGTATAAGCGAGATATGTAAATTTAAAACTTATATACTTTTTGGTTCTTGTGAAGAAGCTTGCTATGGATTAGGACAAAAAATAACAAAAAAATAAAAAATAAAAAATAGATGTTAATGTCAAATTACGTCAAATACGTGCAATTTTATAATTGAGTCTATACTTCATCTTCATATTCGTCTTGCGTACAAGGAAGTCGTGTGGTGTCCACATCAGATTTTTTAAATATAATTTCATCAGAAAGTATAAGTAAAACTAAGACTATTGGTGAAAATCCGGTGAAAAATTCCTATTAATAAGCGAGTTATGGTCCCCCGAAGTTTGAAAATATAGATGTGACGTCACGAATATAAGTTTTTATACAAAACTGTTTTCTTCGTGGAACTAAAATGTTCTTGAAATGTATGCTATTTTTAAATTATATTAATAAAAAACAAATTAATATTATAACACTGTACAAGTCTACATGCTTTATAATTGCAAGTGTATCAAAATTATTAAGTTTAATGCAAGAAATTTATATTCAAATAAAAACTGTTTGAGAATTGCACTACTGGACTGATAGCCAAGGCTCTGCTATTTGAATTTCTCTACTTCCATTGGTAGTAGGCTCCACCCCTAACTGAGTATTCGTTATATATTTATAGGCCGTCTTTGAGTCACCAATCAAAAAATATATATGGATCTCATATGAGTGATGAGCTGCTAAAACAAAAACCCCCTTATTTCCGAAGTATTTCAATTATATTATTTTATTTCTTTATTAATATTCATTATTAAGCATCTACTTTCACTATTTTTTACTAATTTCTATTAATTCGATTGAGCTGTAATAGCCCTATTATTAATAATCGCCCCTATTAACATACTTGATAGTTAATAGTTATTTAACTATCCAGTATGTTAATGATGGTGATTTATATTTGAGACATTTTAATTGTTAATTTAAAATAATATATCCAGTTAATACATCCGTTACACTATTTCCGCTGACTGTATCTTACTGAAATTGAAAATCTAATTTAGTATATAAAAAAAAAATCATCACGGCATATTACCCATTGCTGGGTGTGCCAATCTGCTTTGTATGCAGGTATCGGTAATGATGATGACATATTTGTACCGTGCGGGCGTTTACCAGGCGTCACCTCACGGGCACTCATTGCTGGCGTGGAGAGTGCACCACAGGGATCATTTTTGTGCCATTTAAAATTGGAAATATTTGGTATCGGTCGGGATCGCACCCGGTTCCCCAGATTCACGACCTGACACTCAGGAACGCGGCCACGAGACATGACAAAAAAAATTTAGGTTAGTAACATTTGGCCCATAAATTTTGCCAATTATTCAGCAATGGTATGTGGTATCTTTTGGTTACTCACTAAAATCGTTTAATAATGAAAAATCATGCGATAATAGGAATATACATTGACATAACCTATTAATAAATGGTCAACGGAAAATAACCACAATTATAAATTAAGTTAATAGTACTCTTGAATTTCTGGAGTACTACTTAGTACCTACAACATGTTAAAAAACTAACTTCATGTATGCTATTAACAAAGAAACCTATGTATTAATTTTAAAGTATTTGACAGGAGATATTGTCAAAAATGTTATCTAAAGATGGAAAATATCTCGACTGTGTGGTGTGGATAAGGTATTAGAGGTGGTGCAAAATGTCATGAGCTATAAAATGCGCAGATCAAGAAGAGAGACAGATAGAGATAGGTCAGGCAATAGGGGAGAGAGAAAGAAAGAGTTTTTCTTTCTGCGCAACAGCTCATGACATTTAGCACGAGCTATAACACACTATAGTCTCTACCGATAACAAATTACTCTATGCGCCAAACGAAGCTGAATGCGTGTGACTAGCATTTTTTAAGAATTTTATTTTTTAATTTTGGAAAAGCAATACAAAACTCGAGTCCTTTCAAACTTATTTACTAATGGGTTTTGGGGGCGCTTGGAACATACACGTATCATCATCTTCGGCAACGCTCGGCTCTCAGGGTGGTTTGTTACCGATAGCGACTAGATGCTTTTGTTATAACAGTTACTCGAAATCTCAGTCAAACAGCTTTTATTCTAACATCGACGTTTCAGTACACACTTGCATCTTCTTCAGATCTTACTATCCTGCCGTTTGACTGAGATTTCGTGTAATTGTTATAACATATTATCTAAAGAAATCAGAGCTTTTTTTCTTTAATCTTATTTTAGAAATAGAAATAATAATAAAGAAAACGACGAATGGCAATATTCTGTTTCCTTATTATCTTTTCTCTTCCCATTGAAATTACATTTCAAGATCAATTTTAACAATTTAACTTTTGAACTGAATAATGATTAGACGTTCATAGCCTACTCCGAGTTAAGTTTTTTAAAACACTGAACCTGGATTTCATACTGTAATATCCCCTGTGTCTCTTTTAAATTATATTAAATTAAAATCAACTTGTTTATAGCTTTTAATTTACTATTTCAACTTTGGAACGAAAAATGTTACTTGCATTAAATTAAGAAAACTTTTATATAATTTATGGTACATTATCATAATTTATATGTTGCGGAAAACAAATTTGCACGCAAACTTGAAGTAATTAAAAAGTGCATTAAAACTTACTGTTTATAAAATAAGTAGTATTCGTGCTACATTTAGACATATTAAAAATAAAATTCTAATCGCATTTTCCATTTATACATGTATATGTGGTGCAAACTTTTTGCACCGAATGCGTAACATATGTCATCATAACGATAAGTCGATAACCACCCCTATTTTAGGTACGTTCTATCGGTGTCAGAAATCTTCCTACTTCTTCTAGTAGTAGCTGAATGATTGTTCTTTTGCGATAAAAAAATCTGAATATTCCTACGAATCATTCCAACTACAGAGCTAGAAGCGTTGGTAGGAAGATACGAGTATATGGAGTGGGGATAAATTAAAAATTTTACTAGACGACTGTCACCCGCGTCTTACTGTCACGTTTTTACAAACACCTTTACGTTTTATGTTTTTACGGATCATTTAATATTAGGGTTATAATATATTTTTAGATAATAATTATTGTAATCTAGTCTATAATTTTTTCTACATTTTCAATCTGTAACATTTGCTTATAACTAAGAAATACATAAGCTGTGTTCTGTTTACTAGTATATCTTATATGACAGTTATTTGCTACTAACCGTTCTATTGCTTTAAGAATATTCTTACTGTAGTAGAAATATTTCTGACACCGATAGAACGTACCTTTTGTAAGGAAGTTGTTAAGTCTTAGCTACGTTGCTATAAATTTTAGCCAATAGAAACAAATGTAAAGCCTGTCACTTTCATGTTTTATTCAGTGTTCGCAATTATTATTGGTTATTTGCTATAACAACGTTGCCAAGAAATAACAATTTTTTTTACAAAATAGGGCGGAACGATATGATTAGTAGAATACGTTTCTGGCATTTGTCGTTATTAAAGTCGTTCAACCAAATGCTTAGCGACAGTCGTATGGTAACGATATCGTTATACATATTTTTAGTTGAATAGGCCTGTATGTCCAAAACTAAATATATAAATGGAAAACCCTATAAATAATATGAACCATGTGTGACCCTCATACTGTATTATTGATTCCGAATGCAATCTTTGATTCTTGCAATACTTCTCAATTCGAAAGAGATAAACGATGAATCACAGCATCCGTCTCTGTAGCAACATCTGATAGCTTTCGTCGCCTGCTGTCTGATCCCAACACTTTTTTTCATTAACGCGCGAATCGTTACTAATTTCCGGTAAAAAAGCGAATCATCCTGATCGTTTAATCGCCCACACTTCGATATTAGCTCGGATAGCACCCCTCCTCGCATCTGGCACCACCGGTCCACTAAACTTTATATCTGCGTGATTTATGATCTCATTAAAGCTGCTATGTTTTTGTTGTCCGCTTAACCCCCAAATCGACCGCCAACGAATTTATGAATGTGCCGGGATTAATATTGTCGAAATTAACATGCCGAAGTAACGATATTGGACACCCAATTCGCCCTTTACCATTTTGCTATTGAAAAGTAATTCCCAATACACGCGTGTGAAGTTATACCAATTTCGAAGTATGATTAATATGTACATATGGATTTGCAAAACAGATGAGAGGAGTCATTAAGGATTCTGTAATCATCGGTGTCGGTGTC
This sequence comes from Harpalus rubripes, assembly GCA_963082715.1. NCBI lineage: Eukaryota > Metazoa > Arthropoda > Insecta > Coleoptera > Carabidae > Harpalus > Harpalus rubripes. Next base: position 11,178,418 of record OY720449.1, on the reverse strand, counting down.
ACTATCTGTTTGATGTACTATTTACAAATCTAATAGGACTATTCATTAGTGATATATACACTTACGTGCATAGAAATCGACCACTTCACAGTTTTGAATTTAATTATCATTTATTAACACGATATCAAAAACAACGCATATTTACGTGGTTGCTGTGGTGCACCAGTATAACACAGTCAAATACAGCTTCGACATGCATTATTGACATTGCATTAATTTGAGTTAGTTCTGAGTTAGTCTTCTTTTTCTTCCTTACTACTTCACATGGGAGCATAGGGCAGGGCACCTATCATCGGTGCTTTGACGGCGAAAGTTTATAGTGGCATGTTCGCCACACCTGGGCACATTTTCACACATTTATTTTAATAACTTCTTTTATTATTTCCTTAAACGTACTGTAACGTGTGAGCCCCGCTACTACACTAAACAAGCGTCTAAGTATAGCGATGACTCAATCGCGCTTGCAGCTGTGCTACGTAAACAAACAAGCCGCGACGTGTTTAATTACTTCCAGTCGCCTGAACCTTTTACTCTCTGAAAGTTAATGGCAGCTGTATAAAATGAACGCAGCTATGCTCGGGAGTTAGTTGGTTACATACAGAGTCACAGAGACATTCACATGGAGTGTTAGAGAGTAAAGTGTTAGTGAGAAGCACACCAGTATCGTAGTCAGCGTATGCAGTTGGTGTCGGGGTTACTGGTATATTGGGATAGCTGTGGATGTGAATACTTGGTAGTATTGACGAATATTGCGAGGGCATAGTGTACAAGAACAGTAACGGCGATTCCAGAAGTTACTGGTATATTGGGATAGCTGATGTGGAAGTGAATACTCGGTAGTGTTGACGAGTATTGTGACGCTAAGTATACAAAGACAGTAACAGCGAGTTGGTGTGGATACTCGGCATTGATGTTGAAGAATTGTGGCATACGGATAGTTGGTGACACTGAGGCAGTGGAAAGAGAAAGTTACATAAATAGACAGATAGGGCCGGTTGCAGAAACAAAATGTAACAGCATGATTAGCTGACATCGTGTTAGATGTAACATAACGTCAGATTTTTGGTGTGTTGCACAAACAAAAAATAAGGTTGTATTAGCTGACGTAATGTTATAAAGTTATAATAAGAAATTATGTTCGTCAGTTGAACTATATTCTGACGTTATGTCACATCATCTGACATGATGTTAGATTTCTGACAACGCTTTCTGCAACTGGGCAATAGTGTGGTGAAAGAGGTGACTTCTGTCCGAGCAGTTGAATATACAGACGCTGTTGAGTCAGTTGAGTATATAGATGCTGTTGAGTCAGTTGAGTATATAGACGCTGTGGAGGTCGGTACGCGGACAGTTGAACGAGATAGTGAAATAAATAGTGACATAAATTGTAAACTTTTGCCCAAGACAAATATTTATGCCATTTAAATGCTATCGTAAACTTGAAATATTTTCAAATATGCGAAAACTGACATTTTTCTAAAAAACGTAAAATAAAAATGTTATCATACTTTTGACAAAGAGTGTATGCGGAATTTCAAATGTATCACATTACAGATTCAACAAATGACTGAATCTGAAATTATTATCTGAAACGAACATGCCGAATTGAATGCGGACAATACAGATGTCGATTATTGGAATATAATTATGAATTCCACGTGCGAATTACGAGCGAAACTAATTTGCACATACGAGGTGTTCAATTGGAGCGTACTTTTTCGTTTTTTAATTCGGTTGATGGCCTAATGCCTAATGAGATGCATTGTCCGTGCAGAGCGTATATTATCTGGTTTCATTTCACATATTGACGGTTTGTTAAGTTTTTATGCGCTTAGCTCGCCTTTTTGTGAACATGGCACGGTGTTCGTGTAATTGAAGTGCTCGTAGGTGTTATTTTTTGAACAGGAATTTCACGTGATATTAAAGTAACTTATCATGGGTAATAGTCATCGTTATATTGCTCCTAGCCTTAGATTATACCGGCAATTTTTTTAAAAAAATAATTTTGCTTTATGATATTGTGAAATGATATAATGGACAAAAGGATATTAATTTTACACATACGAGTATTTTCGCTTTAATATAGTTTCAGTTTTAATAAGAAAATTACAGTTACTATTTCTTTAATATTTAAATTTTAAATGTTTATAATAAATTAGATCTCTTTAACAAATAATTCACATCATCATTTTTACATTTCGCTACCCTTGGCAAGGGAGGTATAGGAATCGTGCTAAAATCGCATATCGAAATTTTGGTAAATGAACACGTTTTAAGGTCCCTAGAATCCATTTTTAACATTTTCACGATGATGTCTGTGTGTATGTGTGGATCCTCCACGCTAACTCAAATACTATCATTCAGAACATTTTGAAACCTTGTATTTCGAACTTTTTCTGTAATGGAAAGAGCCCATTAGATTTTGGTGAAAATCGGATAACCGGAAATGGCACTTTACTAGAAGCTCAAAATAGTTTGTCTTCGAAAAATATCTTTAAATGTTATTTTTCGAGATTGTTATTATAAAATTTAAAGATTATTCAATTTACTATAGATTTGCATAAATACTTTTTCTATATATTTTATGGATAAATTTATAAAATTATCTATAATTTAAATCCTAGAGCCTACGCTTTAAACAATCAAAACGCAGTTATTCAAATGCGTGTAACTGACAGATAAATGTCACTATCAAAGAACTAATCATTTCAAAGTAATATTAGTAACGTTTTAAAAAGTAAAAAGAACAATAGAAAAGGCATTCAATACAGTTTGCAGCATAAGTAAATATGTAGGTATGTATTTAGATTAATAAAAATTAACGATTTACAAAAATGTTTAAGCTAATCCTCATTTTTGGATTAATGAATTCTATTCTATCCCGGTATTTAAAATTTAATCTTCAATTTTATTATAGCTCCAGTGGCTCAATGTCATGAGTGCCCTCGGGGCTCTGGGTTCGAATCCGTCTAAGGCATGGATATGTGTGAATGTGAACCCACTCTGTAATTGGGATTTAATCCTGTTGATTAAATTTATTATGATATAAGTGTTAAAAGTGACATTTTATTTTGTGAGAAGGAAGTTTGGAACACGACGCGGAGCGGAGTGATCCAAACCTTCGAACAAAATAAAATCACTTTTAACACGTATATCATACACTATTTTTTCTACAAACACATTTATTTCATTTAAATTTGTATTTGTAAAAAAAATTGACATATGTCAAACATGTCGATTTGTTGTTCCATTCGTCATTACCAAGGTAATTTACTTTTAACACTAGAATTAAAATATCGCATTTTTAATTGAAGGATGCCGTGTTAAAAATTCAATTTTTAATAGTGTTTGTAGAAAAACTTATTTTTTTGTGACTCGGGCTGGAAATGGCGCGGGAGGTATTGTGTTGGCCACACCAAATTTTTTTTCAATAGAGGTAATGTAAGTAAACACTGCTTTGAATTTGACTTTTTGACTTGAATTGTTTCTGTGGGCTTGTTTAATACCAACTTAGTTGTAAATAAATGGTATAAACTTATAAGAAGCGGGACAACTTCTACTTCAACTGCAAATTAGCAGGGTCTAAAGTTATTGTGAATTTACATTAATCGTGAATCAGAATTTCTTAATCTGTACATAAAATAGAATAGTCCTATTTTACCTCGTACCTCTTCAGGTATCACAACTTGTATCCGTACAACCCAAAACAACCCTACGTTGTTGTTGTTGCGCGGCGCTGACGTCGCTACCGGCGTACACAAGCGGAAGCGGAAGTCAAGAAACAGAAACGACGCCGTCATGTTTTCTTTACATTAGGCACGCGATACCCGCGCTTCGTAGAATATTGCGAGTTGGAAGCTTCAGTGTTCTGTTTCAAGGCTTTTAAAAACCAATGGCTTCTGCAACCAATGTTTTTGTTGTAGAGACTGAATGAGAATTTAACTTTTTAATTTAGATAAGGTTAGTTAAAGTTTATTACTATGGCACTGAATAATAGTGTCTGTAGGATCTCTCCTTTAACACAGTATTTTTATAACATGATGTATATTCACATAATAGGGTTTCATAATCTCGAGTTTTGTTTGTTTGTATATCGAGATTTTGGTAAATGAGCACGTTTAAAATCGTTTCCCGACCGACGCCAAATATTTCCAATTTTAAATGGCACAAAATTGACCCCTGTGGTGCACTCTCCACGCCAGCAATGAGTGCCCGTGGGGTGACGCCTGGTAAACGCCCGCACGGTACAAATATGTCATCATCATTAACGATATCTGCGAACAAAGTAGATTGGCACACCCAGCAATGGGTAATATGCCATGATGATATATTTATTTATTTGTACTGTTCAAAAGTATGGGTATACCTCCCGATTTGTAAAAATCATTGTACCTACTGGCATGTTTTTTTCTTCAATAATTATGTTAGGTTTTCATATCATCTTCTGTTTGGTCTTTCTACTACTCCTCTTTTCCTTTTGGCGAGTTTTATTTTTTATAATTCATAATGAATGTTACAAAACACAATAAAACTTGAATGATATTAGATGAAAAATTTAAATTAAAATACAGATTCTTGGTGTTTCCACTTTATTTCAAACTTATGATGGCTGTTTCGTCCTTTCGGACATCATCCGACTGAGTATACAAAATTTTTGTACAGGTGTAGTATGACTAGTGAATGAAAGTTGACGTTTAGATTATTTAATAGATGTGGTTTCTTTTGAAAACATTTCCCTATATTTGATTTGAAAGGAAACTAACCCTTATGTATTCCGTTACAGAAGATTAGAATTGTACTCAATACCAGGAGGCATTTAAAATGATCTTAGCAACAGGATTCAAGGATGTATTTAAAAAATTTAATACCGCAAATTCCAGTTCGTTCGTCTCAGGTATAAGCAAACCTCGAGTCGGAATTACTGTTAGAGGAAATTAAAAATAATCCTATTTCATAGAATTGCCAAACTAAATAGTTTAAAGATCAAAATATTTTGTTATAATTAAAATAAAGGAAAAATGTTTAAAATAATTTAAACGCACTCCTGTTTTGATATTCAGTTACCCTAGTCGGCCATCTATTTTCAGCCAGATATACTTATGCATTTCTGTGCTTTCCTAGTCCAGTATTTACATGGGTTCATGCAAAAATTTCATACCTGAATATTTCGTACAATTCTTTTCTTCTCTATGGTTTCAAAAGAAACCACATCAATAAAATAATTTAAACGTCAACTTTCATTCGCTAGTCATACCATATTTATATGTTTAGTAAGGGTGAAACAGAAACATCAACTTGCTCGTTACAAATATTTTTCCCAGAATTAAGTGCTCTTCTAATAACAATGAAGGGACACTTTTATTGATTGCTTTAAACCTTCCATAGACGATGAACATAATACCACGTTTATATCTGTATTCCTCTTTAAGTCATATATGTACCTATTAATTAATTGTTCAGGAGAAAGAAAAAAGTGAATTCATACTTAAATAAAAGAATAAGGATTTCGGAGAATTTCATACACTGATGCCACAATTTCGACAAGATAAAACAACGGTTTTACATTAACTATTAACTTCCATTACAAAAATGAACATTGAGTATTTTATTACCATTTCCATCTATTTTTCTGTAAATATCATGCAATGCATGCAGCGAAAATAAATAAATCGCTGCAGTTTCACCAATGTTTGCGCGATAACTTCACGCCAGTGTGGGAACTGTCACTTGTCGCTGTTTATACTTTTAGACGACGACATTTTGGGAACGCGAAAGTTTCGCTATCGCTGCAAATGTTTCGCGTAGGTTTGGGAGAACCTATATGCAAATAATTTTCAATAAATTTATAATTTGTGAACTGCAGTATGATTGCTATTAAACCCCATTTATAAAATTCCTACGATAGTTACGAATTATTGCCGTTTGAAATGCTATCACATAGGAATTTAATATCTTTAATTAATGGATGTGTATTCAAATATTTCTAATTTTGATCTAATTATCAATCCACATCTAGTTTGGGTGGATAAATTGCCATGAAGCCAATATAGTGTAATTAAAATGATTTTAATTTAATCTGATTCAAGATTAATTTATGCATAGTTTGGTTCAGTGGATATATACTGAGTTTACATGCAGTTTTTAAACCGTTTTCAAAATGCCATATATATAATGTTAAAACGGTTTTGAGTTATATCAAACCAAAATTAATATTCATAGATTTTACCGAGGCCACGCGAGAATATACGCCTGAATGCTCAATTCGTGACGTCACAGCTAGCCTCTTGCTTTTACGCCACGCCTCGAACGACAGCAGTGTAAGCATATATGGAAATGTACGAAATTTTAAACAAATAGGATTGTAAAATGTGATTTATAAAGATATATAACTCGTAAATAACTATTAAAATATTATATCATAACCTATTTAATACATAAGTTTAATCTAATCCTCATTTTTGGATTAATGAATTCTATTCTATCTCGGTATTTAAAATTTAATCTTCATTTTATTATCAAAATAGGTAGTTACTTGGATTAGATTAGACTACATTTTAAGAAATAAACTGCCAAAATTAGAGTAAAAGTCGCTAATCCAAAAATAATGATTACCAATCTTTTTTGTGACTTGGGCTGTAAATGGCAAGAGGTATTGTGTTGGCCACACCAGATTTTTGTGTTTAAATCTCAAACACATCCAACGAAATGTCAGGAGACGCCTGGTTCCGAAATTGCATCACACTCCATTATTTTTACTGAAAACTTTGCCTTCGAATTTTATATTGAAACTTTTTTTGGAGTTACGTACAAGAAAAATGTACAACAATATGTATGAGCCCCAAAATCAAAACAATTTTTCAAAAGGTACGTGAAATAAGCTTTGAATCTTTCCAAGGCAAGTCAAAACTAAACTTCGTCGAAAGAATGGGCTTTAGCTCTATATCAAACATTTATTTTAAAGCTTAAGCTATGTTAACTATTGCAGTAATAAGCTGGTTCAATAAATTTTCCTTAAACCATAGTATAGTCCATTCAAGTTTTTTCCGAAAAATTCTGTGACACATAATATACTATTCCATGTATATAGTTCTTCATTCATTGCACCATAAATATTATTTGCGCAGCAATAAATTTATAAATAACGCTTCAAACATTATTAAATTGTTTTTCAATATTTTATGATAAACAGCATAGAACACTGCATTTTCCTGATATAATCTAAAGTATTTTTAAAATATTTTCTGTTATATTTTATAATTACTTGCTCCTTTTTATTTAGAATTTCTCATTAAAATTCTCGGAAAATAGTTATATTTTTTAGTTTTAGTTTATGCTTTATTTGCAGTAAACTTGTAAACTTTTTGTTAGCTACTGAACGGTTTGAACTTATCCATAGCTGACTATAAATTCTATCAATAAAAGTGATGAAACTTTAGCTTCATGTTACACTTGGGAGCAACTACGAAGATCCTTGGAACATTCAATAATTTTTCCTTGCTTTCAAGAAGAATTTGTAGGCAGTAGGATGAGCATTTCAGATTTCCAAAAGATGAATTTTCTACAAATATCTGTCCAGAGAGAAATAAGAGAAAAAGGATTTTTTTAACTATCTATGAAAAATATTTTATCGTACGTAAATTTATTTTTTATTTATTTATTCTACGATATTTTGCATGATGACTCTTAATATGAATGGCTCTAGTGCTTGAATTTTATCCCGAATGTTCTCCTGAAACTTTTGGATAATAATCATGGGATTATTGAAAGCTACGTTTCCAGCTCTTAACATAGTCACTGTTTTTGTTATTTGTCATAACCTTGAAAGTTTGTCATACGTATAATGGCTTGAGTGTTTCCAGTTACTGTTTTAGTATTTAGTCTTTGTCTTTGTCATTACATTATTACTTAATTTAAGTAATGATTACTACTCATCATTAATATCATTAATAACTATATAATTTTTGAAGCATTGTAAAGAGTTTTATAAATGTGTTCCTTTTTTGAGTGAATAAACATTATAAGTACAAAAACTTAAGACTGTGCTTATGTTAACAGCTGGAAATGGCCAATATCTTCTAACAAAAACATAAGACAAAATACAAAAACAAAGACTAAAACAGTGACTATGTTAAGAGCTGGAAACGTAGCTTACACCCTATCCTTCAAGTGAGGAGGTAGGCCCAAAAAGTCGTCTTATCTACTTAATAGCTATTTGTATATTAAGAGTGCAAAATGAGACATTGTCGCGTGACGCAGCATAACTGTTCACACAATTTATTTTATATTTAATTTTAATTTATCGTCATTTTTCATTCTGCTTGAGCTATTGCTTCAATCTAATCTAAGCATCTTATACTTTCGTTTTTGTAAATGAATGCCCTATTTTAGTTTCACAGCCGTGCGGCATTTTGTTTGGGTATGTAATATAATGACAGAGCACTTACATGTCAGATTGACTTGTGAAGGTGGTAAAGAATGTAGACAAGTGACATTTCTCAACTTTGTATAGTTAGAAATTTGGACGGCGAGCGTTTTTCTACTTTGTCGCGCATGAGCGGAAAAGTGATATTTTGCGTTGACAAAAAAGAGCGCAAATGGCTACTTTGTATATAGACTGTAAAAAAAAAATTTAGTGTTCCAAAACTCTGTAACTGCCACGTAAATTGAGCTTCAAAAATCTATTTCATTTCAAAACTCGCCTTATCTATTGAATGTGGCACAACACAACTTATCTTATCGAAAACCAGCCAATGGGGTATGCGAAAACAAGTACCCTGATCACCATACAAGTTTGAATACTTATAACCTTCGGAACTTATTGAATTATTCTTCACATTTACGATGTATTGCTTTGATTCATTAGTATCGTAATAAATAATTTTACAAATAAACGAGTTTCTTTAGTAATGCCCTAACGGTAAACGTATCATACAGTGTGGGATTAAAGTATGGAATATTAAAAACACAGACACGTCGATTCTAGTTTTTAAAAATATACATTTATATGTGCGATTCACCTTCCGACTTTCATTTGTTTTTAAGTTATAACGTCATCACAAAAAAAATTAATGGCGCCAAATATTTCCAATTTTAAATGGCACAAAATTTACCCCTGTGGTCCACTCTCCATCCCAGCAATGAGTGCCCGTGAGGTGACGCCTGGTAAGCACCCGCACGGTGCAAATATTTCGTCATTACCGATATCTGTGTACAAAGCAGATTGGCACACCCAGCAATGGGTAATAAGCCATGATGATATATTTATTATTTATTTAGATTTTTAGTATTGGAATCCGATAGTGATTTTTTTCCCTTTATGATCATGCAAGAGCTGAATCGGGCTGAAAATAATCAAGATCCTAGATTTCATTATTATTATTTTCAGCTCAATTTTTCTCAGAATTTATGTTATGCAATCTTTTGATTTATTTGCATGATCATAAAGGGAAGAAAAATCACTATCGGATTCCGCTACTAAAAATCTATATTGTCATTTAAATTTTTTGTGATGCCATAACTTAAAAACAAATGAAAGTGGAAGGTAAATCGCACATATTAATGTGTATTTTTAAAAACTAAAATCGACGTGTTTTAGCATATTTTAAAAAACACGTTGAGTTCGCTGTTTTTTAATATTCCATACTTTAATCCCACGCTGTATATTTTTGTTTTGTTCGAAAACTTGTCTTGTCCAAATTATAGTTTGCTTTTCTGAATAAACTGAACAATTCAGTTTTGAATTACCTTATATAAATTGAATTTAAATTAATTTTCTATCTTAGTAACCGAAAATAATATACAAAGCTCTATTTATTAAGTTGCTAACTTTTTCTAATTTATTCAAATTATGGTTAAGTGGGCAAAACGTCTTTTAAAATAGATCTCCTCAAGTAGTCTCAAAGAAAAAACTCTACGGACATAAATTGCAAGGTACTTGGAACTCCACTACAAAATGGTGGAGATGGACAGTTCTTTATAGAAGTTTCAATAGTTTATAATGATTTTACAAAAAGATCCATATAATACCATAAAAAAATTATTTCAAATTAACCATACATTTTAAAAATGCATCTCGTTAAAAATTGAAAGAATGATTCCATATATCCTGTGGCAAGTGTAGGTCCCTGCTGAAATATAGCATTGTATCTCTAGTGTTTCGGTCAAGTCAAGTAGGCCATGATACTGCCTTGTTGCATGCTGGTCACGTGCGCAGGCGTACCACAACGACTTTGTTCTGTTTCCGAGTCCGACTTCTTCCGCTCAACAGCCCTGGCTGTAACACTTGTGTTTGTTTTCAAACATGGATTTACGGCCAATTTCTGATGCTTTCGTTTGCTGTAGTTGCTGGCCAGGCCACCCTGGAAAGCTATAAGTGAACGATTGGGGTGTATTAAGTGGATTTCCCGGGGAAATTCAATCATTTGGCCAGAGAAAATGTAATGAGAGGAGGATAAAATAAATAATTTATAGTTACACTTGATAGATAAGCAGCTGGAGCGCTGTACCTCAGTTACGGATAAAAATAATATGTCTTGTATCTAAATGATTCTCTTTTCAATCTATTTCTCTTACAGTTTTTTGATTTTTCTTTTTATTTATTTACCGTCTCGCCTCCTGAACAGGAAGGGTCAGTTGCATAAAACGTTGTAGCTGATCATGCGTTTAAGTACACATTGTAACCATGAATACGTATTAAAAATACATTGGAAAAGAAGCCTTGTCAAAGTTAACAACGTGATTAAAGTTAACAATGCTTTATGGAACTGGGCCTAAGTGAAGCACATCACTTGCCGTTCAGTAATTTGTAAATAAGACGTACTGTCTTGGAAACACTATCGGTAAATAAAAAAAAAAAATAATCCGATCGTGCAAAAAAGAATATTTAACGCTCACAAATTTTTTATAGCTCTGTTTTACATGAAAATGTATGAAAACATTTATCATTTATATTAAAATAAAACATATTTATTCAAAAAATTATAACAACAGATTTTTCCTTTGACATGGTACAACTATAGTTTTCTGAAAGTGACAGCTGTCACTAGTTAACCCTCCTTGACATCAATTAATGATATTGACAGATATAAACAACTTTAGTCAGTAGGCGAAATAAAATTGCATATATGACGTTATACAAAATTAATTGAATTTAAAAAAATTATATTTCAAAAACTATACACATTTGGAAAGTGTAACAAACGCAAAAATTCATCACATGGAAAAATCAGTACCAGGTCCCATTATTGCAACATATTGCTTTTGGACAATAAAAAGAGATATATTTCATCCATATATGCACTAGATAATAGTGAAAACTGGTGTTGATTATTTTTACTTTTTCAAATAATTCTTAAACTATTAGTTATCGAGAAAAATATTTCAAATGAAATTGCTACAATATATATATATTTCAATGATATAAATTTTATTACTGGGAAGTTTATCTTCAGAAAAAAGTAAGGAAGATTAACTGTGTGGTTTACATTTTTCTAAAAATAATTTTGACAATATACTTTTGTAATTCAACATTTTTTTTTTTAAATTCAATTCAGTAAGTTTACATTTCCCTGAAGAAGGCATATTTGTGAATGCACCTTTACAGACCCTAAATTCGGAAGTGTGAATGGAGTCATTACATAATATGCGGCCAAAGTCTTTAAATCTAAAGTATAAACCATAAATCTAAACCTAATTTTCATTTATGAGTGCACCTTTACAAAACATAGAAAGAGATTAAGTGAAATATGTCTTAACCAAATACATAGCTTGTGAAATACTAGAACAGAATTAGAATCGAAAACTAATATAGTAGATTAATTAAATCTCTTGTAGAAACTACAAATTTAAGTTTACACGTCAGAAACCTTATAGTGTATTATTAATTAACAGTGCAACATAATACATTACATACATAATTATTACATCAAGAGTTCTAATCTTCTGGTATATGCTACGAAACAATAAATTATTAATACTTGAGAGTCTTAAGCGGACTTAAAATATTTATAACAATAATATATCATTTTATGTGTTGTATTCCATGTGGATAAAGAAAAACTTATCCACCCCCGATAATTCCAACAAAACGCCGAAAGTTTCCGAAGTGATATGTTCGATTTGTCCTTTATAAAACAACGAAAAAATCGCTTGTCCTTCCTTGTTGGGTGTGCGGCCGGGATAGCACTGCGCCGGGATACATTTCAACTTTGCGAACTAATATTTCCCAGGACCAGCGTCATCAATCTTCACCGATAAAAAATACAAACTCTGCTGGCGATCGACGATTCACGAATTAATCGATACACCTACTCTCATTCGCACGCGAATGCGACCCTCTTCTAGAATATGGAACCAGACACTTTCGATTCTATTTCACACGAGATTGGTTTTCATTCATCACTTTCGCTTTAATGTGGATGGTAAGATTAATTGTTTCAACCTGTTCTCTGTCTCATCCAATGATGTACAAACGGTGTTATGTGAATTAGCTACCTACGAGCCCTTAATATAGGGTGGATAACTTAAGAAGATAATTTAAAGTTTTAAATTGTTGGCGCTATTTTGAATTATGCAAGTATTATGTTTAATTACCTCCCTCTTTAATTTTTAATTTCAGCTTTAAATTGAATTACATGATTGTATGTTTATTAAATGACTGTTCATTTGATTACCGGTCAGTTGTGCTAGTGTTTTCGAAGCGACAACGTCTAGTTTGTGCATTGACTTCTTTGTGTATCGGTGAGTGTTATGGTTTTGTGGTTATTATTTGTGGTTACTTTCACGCTGCGGTGTTGAGAAAGAGCTGTTCTGCGGTTCAGCTATACCCTCGCTTGCGGGCTGAGGAAGAGTCTACAGTGCGACTGGGACTATCTCATTCTCTGCGGAGATGAGACTGAGTGCTCTCACGCTGCGGTGTTGAGAAAGAGCTGTTCTGCGGTTCAGCTGTTCCCTCGCTTGCGGGCTGAGGAAGAGTCTACAGTGCGACTGGGACTATCTCATTCTCTGCGGAGATGAGACTGAGTGCTCTCACGCTGCGGTGTTGAGAAAGAGCTGTTCTGCGGTTCAGCTGTTCCCTCGCTTGCGGGCTGAGGAAGAGTCTACAGTGCGGCTGGGACTATCTCATTCTCTGCGGAGATGAGACTGAGTGCTCTCACGCTGCGTTGTTGAGGAAGAGCTGTTCTGCGGTTCAGCTGTTCCCTCGCTTGCGGGCTGAGGAATAGTCTACAGTGCGACTGAGACTATCTCATTCTCTGCGGAGATGAGACTGAGTGCTCTCACGCTGCGGTGTTGAGAAAGAGCTGTTCTGCGGTTCAGCTGTTCCCTCGCTTGCGGGCTGAGGAAGAGTCTACAGTGCGGCTGGGACTGGTACCTAACCCTATCCTAATCCCAAAAGTTGGGCTGAAGCCTGGAGCATTTACGGGGCTCCTAAGTACTCACTGAGAATAAACTCGTCCATTTTTATCTTTTGCAGACTATTGACGCTCGTGGGGAGTAGTGTGGACCATTCGGAGATTGAGGATTGGAAGATTTATTTATTTATTTTTTTGAGATATTTGTAATTGTTTTCTATTATGTAATTTAGTATTCTTTTATTTAATAAATTTTAGTATTCTTTAAAAATCATGCAGTTTTAAACAAAACATCTTGAATGTGATGGCTATTGTTTTCTATGCACTGATGCAACCGATTTCTGAAGCTCCTCTCTGCACGTTCTAATATTCGGGCTATTTCCTTGTGAATAAGCAGGGTTGTAGGGCGGTGTTTGTAAACTTCTGCCTTGAGATGTCCCCATAAAAAAATCACATGGCCGTCCGGGGACTAGTGATGTACGCGAGGCGAGACGAGACGAGAAATATAAAATATCGATCTCGTCTTCTTTTCGGATCTGTAATCTCGATCTCGCGCTCGGTCTCGCACATTTTTTTTGGGTCTCGTTCCGTTCTCGCACGAGAGTCTCGCTATAAAAATAAGCGATTGCGCACTACGTATTTACGTAACAGTTTAACTCCAAGAGATAAATTCGCACTCATCGTACGGACTTCCGTGTATTTGCAGTCGTATAAGTAGGTATCTAACTATAATAATGAGATGAAACACTAAATTCTGGTAACCAAATTATTTCAATACAAATATAAAGTTTATTCTTTTACAGTCACCAGAAAATGTGATAAGTTGGTAAATTATTTAATTTACCTTTAAAATATCTAATTTATCACCAAATTGTTATCTGTAAATTATTTCAGTAATACATTCTGTCATCAGTAAAACTAATGAAACATTAAAAAATTCTTTTTTGTAACTAAAAGTATTTTCTACACTTTATCATTAAATATATGCCATTATATAAGTAAGATTTAGTCACAAAAAAACCGCTACACTGGGAACCCGCCAGGAACCAATAACTCCGCTTCGCTCCGTGTTTGCTCCTATCGACGTTTCATATAACATCCTTTACTTTTCAAAAGGGACAAGAATTTTATTAACCGTGGTTTTAACTGGGATGAATTAGATGCTGGAATATTGGAGAAAACTAGTTCTGTTGGATGCAAATTCGATTTTATCTTTATTTTGCATTTCCTCCAACATCATCATTGCTCCACCTAAAGTTAGACGGTCGACGACAAGTATGGTAGAACACTCCAAATAGTTACATAATTCTCGACACCCAATGTACGACCAAGATCCAGCTCAGTCACTACTAAAATCAAGACCCAGTTTCCTCACTTCAGTGCATCCTACGATAGAGACCAAGACTGCAACAAGACACTTAATGTGGGATGAGTCATTAAAGCCAGAAGATAAAGCAATGGATATCCTTCCAGATGAGAAAATACCACCAGAAATGGCCCATTTGGAAATCTTTAAATCGCGTACAAAATCAAGTAGGAAAATGTACGAAATCAAGTAGGAAAATGTGCAGTAAACGTGTTCAACTGGGGGTACCAAGCAGAATCCACTTTATGTCATTGTGGTCAAGAACACACAATAGCCCACCTGCTCACGTGCGCCTACTTACAAGAGGAATGCACGGGAGAAGATCTGACTAAGGCAACGCCAGCTGCTATAAAATGTGCAATTTTTTGATGAATAAAATAAAAAGTTTTTGCGGACGGTTTTTCCTCTGGCATAAGCAGAGAATCTCCGGAGAATATGCATCCTCTCCGTCATAGTTTATGCCGGACGATGCATCAAGCCTATGATATCCAAATTTGACTGTTAATATGGTTTTAACAACAAGTGGTCAGCAGATTCACTCTATGTGGTTCGGATGCGGTATTTCACTACCGAAAATCGGTCACTTCAGTTTATAGGAAGTGGGAAAAATTTGTTGTAATGTATTATATATTTATCGTGTATTTTTAAATAATTATGTACATTATATATGGTTTGGAAACGAATAATAACAATAATAATAATAAAAGAATCTAATTTGGCAGGCAATAGCCCGAATGTTGGAACGTGTAGAAAGGGGTTTCAGAAATCTGTTGCATCAATGCATATACGAATAGAGCGGTGGCTACCACCTTCAAGATGTTTTGTTTAACACTGCATAATTTAAAACTTGAAATTATGTTCTTTCATTATCCAAAAATAAATTTTGTTTACTAGTAATAATTTCCTATTTTTTCGCCTTCAAAAAAAGGAAGTTTCTAGGCCTTACCCTGTAGTTTAGCCGGTTTACATTTTCAACAAACAAATTTTCGTACGTAAAGTAAATGCAGCCATAAAGTTAAAGCGGCCGTGAAGTAAACGTAGCCGGAAAACAGTTTTTGACAGATCTCAAAATAAAAATAATAATTTACTATTGCCGAAGGATACGTAAAACAAATATTTATGTAATAGCCGCTTATAAAGTTCAGTGATTATTTTTTTAATTCTTGTCATAATTTTTAGTTAGTTACATATAGGGTGTGAATATTTTTAGCAGGTAATATCCAGAGCCTACTCTACAGAATTGTGAACAACCCATTAACCTTAGAACCGACACTCCAAGTATCCAGACAAAAATGTGTTCCTGGAGCTTGGAAGCTAAGTGCGTAAACACATAAATTAAAATTTCAACGATGGTAAGAAAGATGTTCACATGTTGACCTACATAACAAAGGCACTCTTTTGTGTTAAAGATAATTCCTATGGGATTTTAACACACCCAAGGTATGTAATAAAAGTTTTGAGAAAAAGTTAATCTTCCATCAAATAGAAAGATTTTTTTATTGACATAAGGTGTTGTTCCTATAAACTAAGGAGATAAGAAATCTAGTTTTACAACACTAATAGGGAACTATTATCTTTAATACCTGTCTCATTTGTCTCTGGACGTTGTAAAATCTACTTCCCGGATCGTCAGAAATATTATTGTCTGTAATTGTTGTTCGTTTTGGTATACTTTTCTGCTAAGAAATGCTCAAAAGTCTTTAATCAGTCGCGCCTGAGAAACATTTGGGGGACTATTCAACTCATCGGAAAATAGGTCAATCAGATTTCGTAAAAGTATAGACGGTTGATTCGTTGCAACTAGAGCTTCGAAAATCATCTGAATATACAGTTTTCGGACTCGATGAGCTACTCGAAATCCTAGGCAACACATCTCGTCCTGTCAATTGTATACTTGATTATTTTCAAACCTCTTGGTACGAGCTCTCTCTCTCTCTCTCTCTCTCTCTCTCTCTTTCTCTGTTTTCTATGAAATGTTGGCTCTTTAATGCTCTGCAACATCTGGAGATTAGAACTAAAGCTGAGACGCTGTCTAGTTAGCTCCTTTTTTTCTTTTTCTAAATTTTAAATTATTTCTTACAAAATTTCTTTTTACAATTATCTTTGAAATTCCAGTTCGAGTTAATCTACACTTTTTATGTGTCTGCTGACTCGATTTGGGGGCAAAAGTTCGGGTCGCCTACTTTTTGGTAAGTTAATAAATGGATATAAACTATTATTCACGAAAGATGACTATTCAAGGTCATTTGTGAGCCGTCTGATATAATATTACTTGCAGATAACTTCATTGCATTTCGATTGCATACGCGTGCAACATGAAATATTTATGGACACATTTTAACTGAAAAAATAAGAATAATTCATTTATAAATTATGTTTCTTTCTAAATAATGCCTCTCTGAAAGAGTCATGTTCTTCACTTATGTTTTCGCAAAATACAAAAACATAGACTTAACTTATAAACCAAGGAATAATAATTTAATTTAAACGTCAACGCCACTGGGTAAATATTAGCACAGAGGGCAGTGCAGTAGATAATTAGGTATCTGTAATTCTACGACATATGTCATTATTATTTATAGTGTGTTAGAAAGTAATGCCACTATTTACGTATATCTGTCACACCACATAAATTAAATAGACATATGTCAAATAATCTTTCTCTTTCTAATGCAAAATGTTGCTAAGATACTGCTATAAAGTGATGTGTATTCTTTCTTTGAACAAATGACCTTGAATAGTCATCTTTCGTGAATAATAGTGTACACCTTCTTAACATTTCCGTGTAGTTCGCAAAATAGTCGTCTGTCCAATATTTGGATCACCAAATACGTTTCGTCTATGGTCCAACTAACCTATACCTACATGGAGTTACCTATTTTAAGTTGGTATAACATCTTTAAAAACTTTTTCTGGCAATTTTAACTTGGTTTATTATAAAACAACTATTATGTATTTATTAGGTCCAGTGACAACTACTCAACTAAGATACCTTATTAAATAATAAAATTTGGAGCGTAATTTTTACTATGGAGTAAAATAATTCTGTCATGTAATTTTTATTATTATTTACTTCGACGTTTCGATTTCGATCCTACCAGGATCATCCTCAGGAACTACAGGTTTCCAATGTTGTATATCAGATACCTTGTAAGAATTGCAAAGCAAAGTATACAAGACAAACAAATAGGTATCTAAGGATAAGGCTTGAGGAACATAAAAGAAATGAAAAGAAAGAAAACCAAAAAAGTAAATGCGCTTAAAGGAACATGCTTTAACATTAAAACACAACTTTGATTTCGAAAATACGTGTATATTAGAAACGGAAAAAAATTTACATAAACGACTCACATTAGAAATGAAACAAACCTTATAGGCCTTAGTACTATTTACAACAACATAATAAAAGACAAACTAAAATGAAATATACGTTAAAATTTTTTTTAAATAAAAATGGCGACACGTACTTGTCACTTCCTTTTTACAAGGTTAGGTAGGTTTAATCCTGCTTTAAATAAATGGTTTTTGCTGATACTTGCTATTATATCCATGTGCTTCAGTGAGTGTGCATTTTATTACTGACATATAATTTATTCAAATTATGAACGCCTTTGACGGCAAAATTTTATATATTTTTTATTGTAAAAGATAATTATACTATTATTCACGAAAGATGATTATTCAAGGTCATTTGTTCGAAGAAAGAATACACATCATTTTACAGCAATAGCTTAGCAACATTTTGTATTAGAAAGAGAAAGATTATTTGACCTATGTCTATTTAATTTATGTGGTGTGACAGATATACGTAAATAGTGGCATTACTTTCTAACACACTATAAATAATAATGACATATGTCGTAGAATTACAGATACCCAATTATGTACTACACTGCCCTCTGTCATAATATTTACCCAGTGGCGTTGACGTTTAAATCAAATTATTATTCCTTGGTTAATAAGTTAAGTCTATGTTTTCTTATTTTACTAAAATATAAGTGAAGAACATAAATCTTTCAAGAAGGCATTATTTAGAAAGAAACATAATTTTCAAATGAATTACCGAGGGGTCCGTCACTCAAGAAATCCTTGTACACTTACATAAAAATCCGATTGAAAATCTTTATCTTAATACTGCAATCTTTGCAATCAACATTACAATCCCAAAATTCATTACAATCTTTATAAAAAAAATTAAAATCTTGGAAATCTTACTTGCAATCTCATATTCTTAGACAAGTTTATGCAAGTTCATGGTAACTATCTCAAGAAATCTTATAAATCCGATTGAAAATCCTGAATATCTTTCTTTAATACTGCAATCTTTGTAATCAACAATCCCCAAAACAATCTTGTAAAATCCCAGAAACCTTTCCAAACAACATTATAATCCCAAAAATCTTTACTATCTTTGTAAAATCCCAGAAATCTTGTTTTCAATCTTATATTCTTAGATAAGTCTATGCAATTTCATAGCTACTAATTCAAGAAATCTTTGTACACTTACATAAAAAATCTGATTGAAAATCTTTGACAATCTAATAAAATTCCTATAAATCATCTTGAATCTAGTAAATCTTCAAAGATTTACAATCTTTGTACACTTAAAACGTCGAGTGACGAACCCCTCGTGAATTACTCTTATTTTTTCAGGTAAAATGTGTCCATAAATATTTCATGTTGCACGCCTATACATACGAAATGCAATGAAGTTATCTGCAAGTAATATTATATCAGACGGCTCACAAATGACCTTGAAAAGTCATCTTTCGTGAATAATAGTTTATTTCGTAAGTGTCCATATACTCATAGTTAAAAGCAAATGTTTATTTATATTGCAATGTAAAATTGTCATTCATAATTTTCTGTAGTTCCTGAGGATGATCCTGTTAGGATCGAAACGTCGAAATAAATAATAATAAAAATTACATGACTGTATCCCAGAATTATTTTACTCCATATCCAAGTCCAGTCAAGAAATTATTTTTCCACGTAATTTTTACTATTATTTGTTACACGATGAAGTCTTTTAGATGTTTATATCTTATTGGGTATAAAGGTAAGAAAAACGCTACATGAACTGAGGTCTGGAGTGAGAATAACGTGACTCAAGCCACTTTACATAGTTTACGTAAACGAGGTTCAATTTTTCCGAGTGCCATTAAACCTGTCATCGTTTATCAGAAAATGATCCCACAGTTGCAATCCTGAAACATCGCAGGATACGAGTTTTCAATATATGCGAAGTAATTGTCTGTCATACTCGTCAACAATTTATGACTAGATAAATATAAAATGAATACCTGGATATATTTTGTGCTCAGACGTAAATATGAAAACTGCATAATTTTCCCTAGAGTTATTAAAGGTGTCTTTTCATTTCAGAGAAAATTTGAATTTTAAATCACCTGTAGCGATATTTAATTTTATGAAGTTTCTTTGTTTCATAAATTTCTCATTGTATGAAAATTTCAATGAGAATCTATTTCAAAGTTTTATGAATTTTTACAGGATATGTTATTATTTTTTCGCGCTACTTGTATTATAACTATGTATTTCATCCATAGTTAGTTACTAAACATGTAAGTGATCTATAACATTTGTTTACTATTTATTCTTTGACGACGGAACTTAATTTCTCATTTACATTTCTAGTACAATAATAACATTTATAGTAATTATGGTATCTGTGATGTCCGAGGGTATATGAAATAAAACACAAGTATTTTAACTCGGTTTATTAAATTACTACCGAACGCCTGGTACATGCTTCTGCTTACAACGACGACTACAAGTAAACTGGGCAAACTGCAAAAACAGAAACTGCGAGTTCAAACCAATATTTAATAAATAAACAAATGTCCCTAACTATTAATATAAAATACAAAATACACTATAGTAACTTAAACAATTTTAATTAAATTCGTTAGAATACCAATAAGGGACAATGAAATTTGAATAATTAAATGTTTAATTTTAATAAAGAGCAATTTTAATATGCCTACAGATGACTTGTACCTTCCGGTACCTTTAGGTAAGGAAGGTATTGTCTTTGATCAAAAAAATCGAGTTTTTGATGAATAAGCACGTTTTAGGGTCCCTAGAATACGATTTTACCATTTTTACGATGATGCCTGTCTGTGTGTGTGTGTGTGTGTGTGTGTGTGTGTGTGTGTGTGTGTGTGTGTGTGTGTGTGTGTTTGCGTGTGTGTGTGTGTGTGTGTGTGTGTACGTGCGTGCGTGCGTGCGTACGTGTGTGTGTATATCTGTGAGTGTGTGTATGTGTGTGTGTGTGTGTATCTGTGCGTGTGTGTATGCGTGTCTGTGTATGACAAAATTTTCTAATACGATAACTCTAATACTACAATTCCAAATATTATAATTCTTTCGTATTCCTTTTCGTTACATCCATGTGAAGAGATGATTAGATTTTGGTTATAACTAGTCAACCGGAAGTACCCTCAATTGAAGATTTTAACAGATTTTCTTGAAAAAACGATGTTAAATATCATTTTTTCCCATTTAATGTTATTATAAATAATAAAGAATATTTCATTCTCTATACGATTTAAATGCATTTTATACTTCATATTAAATGGATATATAGAGTTAAAAAATTATGAAGAAATTAAATATCATATATTAGCCAACTATGCTATAATTCTGGAAGCAGCTGCTATATTAAGAATATTATGATTGAAACGTGTCGGTGTCAAGTGCAGTTGACAGTATGTATGTGTTATAATTTTAATGAAAGTATGGGATCTTTCTGTATATAATTTGTATAAAATACGTACAACTGCCATAAGGTAATGTACAAGAAATATAAACTTTTTCACTGAACTTTCTGTATGACATTTATACAAAATAGTTAGAACTGACGAAAGGTAATGTGCTGGCCACATCAGATTTTTTTATTGTTTTATTACCCATATCTGATGTATTATTATTTACTATTTGAAGATTTTGGTAATGGCGATATATATGTAAAGGCGTTCACCGCGTGTCTCCTTACGGGTTTCAAAATTTGAAATCGGTTGGATTCAAACGTCAAACATGTGTCGTCCGAACTGCAATTACTAAATGAACTAAGCCACGTGATCCTGTAAATATATTCCAGTTTAAAAAAAGTTTTATGAATAACCGCTAATACCCTCATTCATATTTGAAAAGAATCGGACTTTTGAAAATAAGAAGTAATAGTTCCAATATCGTATACAAGACATATTTGATGTAGGCAGTACAATTTCACAGTGGAATCCTCGCGAAATGGTAGGTTTTCTATTCTGGGCAAATAAAACCGTAATCCCCCCTGTCGAGATACAACAAAAGGCAGATTTTGCGGGCGTAGGTTATAATTCTCAGCCCGCGTGCTTTCAGCGCGTAAGCCTGTCGTATATTATTACCCTTACGCGGCTAAGGGCAACGTAGAAACAATACAAACTCCAATGTTCTGATACAGAACACACTATGGTCGAATTCACTTAAGAAAACGATTTCAGTGTGATAATGTCTCTACTTATCAAAATCTAATGTCCAGTTGCACTACTAACACTTAAAATTTAAACATTGTTTATTTAGTTGCCATTATTTACCTTTTATAACTATACAAAATATTTATAATAATATACAAGAATGTAAATATTTAATGTACAATGTAGCTTATTGCATTTATTTTTTTCTTATTATTTGTATTTTATAAATAAATATACTTACCCTTGTCCTGAAAAAATAGGATATAGGGATGTTTAAATAATAGTTTATATAAATTTTACACTGTACAACACCTGTCGGTAAACGTTGCAATTCAAGTAAAAACAAAACAAACAAAAAATGATGTGTTTCGAAAGAGCTATATCGGCTACATCTTTGAATTTGTGACATATGTGTGTAATTGTTTTGTTTGTATAGTTTGTCTTGATTTAAAAAACGCAATTGAGTATCGAAATGACCTTCATTACGATACGCAATTTTTTGTTTTAGACGGTTGGTACTAGATGACATTTCTTTAACCCATTTTTACCTAATTTATTTTTAGTTAATTGACAATTAATTTTAATAATATAATGTCGAAATAATTATTATTTATTTAGGGAAGATTATTTACATGAGAATGTACAAATGGTTACAAATATAATCACAAATTGAGTTGTTATTGTAGAAGGCGCAAAATATAAAAAATAGTATAAAGAACTCATTTTATAAGACTTTCTTTCGCACTTGTCAATTAGAAAACTCGCTAACGCTCGTTTTCTAAATTTTGACGCGTGCGAAAATAACGTCTTATAAAACACGTTCTTTAATATACTATTTGTTTACATAGACAAATCTAGTTATCGTTGTTACTGTAACAAAATTATGAAGTAATTTGACATTTAGCAATATATCTTAAAACCGACTATTCAGATAAAATTTTAGCTTAAGAAGAAAATAAAAGTATGAAAAATGACAAAACTAGTGTAGTTTTGACTTTTTGTGTATTGTATTCGTCGTGAATTATCGCTTGCGTTTTTAACGTTCCACGTTCACCACAGAGTTTCAGAATATCAAGTTAACGTGAACGTTACTGTCGTTACTTAGCGCCGAACGTTATTCAACGCTGGTTTCAGAATCTCACTATTAAATTGTTATTTAAAATGAATGTGTTAGAAATTGAGTTTGACGTTTCTTTTTGTTAAAAAAAAATTGGTCTGGGATATGTTTCCAGCTAACACTTCCCAGTACTGTAATGTGCCCAGTGCCGGCCCGAGACTTTTGAGCGCCCCAGGCGAAAATTGTAAATTGCGCCCCTCATTTATTAGATTATATAGGTACAAAAATTAGAAAAGAGGCGATTTGTGTCCATAACTCGCAAACAATCACAGAATCTTAATCTGAATGAAATTTTTTGAAAATATTTTCGATATTTAATATACAGAGCTTTTTTTTCTTTTGGGTTTTACAGAGTAGCTTTATTTTTGTCTAATACCATATACTGGAGTAGTCACGGGAGAGTTACTTTCAATGTCCGTTTTGACATTAAACAATTAAATATGGTCTGTTGTCATTAGTATTTTGGGTTGCAAACAAACGGACTTCCAAAATAACTCTTCCGTGACTAACCCTGTATATAGGGAAAGAAAAAATATTTCTCAGTGTAGGTATAAATACTTTTCGTTATTTTGAAATTCGGAAAATCTAATTTAACTCTTTAACGGTTCATTCTAGGTAAAAAAAATATAAGAATTTTGTATTTCGATACGTTTTCAAGAAAAATGTCAAAAACCAAAATATGTCGCCTCTTTCCAAATTGGCGAGGGGCATCAGTGTATTTTTCTTTAGAGGATTCCGTATAAAAGCTTTTGTTGCAATATTTTTGATGATGGTATTTTTCAGTAGTACAACAAGTACTTCTTCAGTATTTGATATGACAATGTTCTTAATTGATATAATCGCCAACGAATTTAACCTGTCTTCTTTCTTGGTATAAAGAAGGATTTAATTAATATATGTTTGCTGCAACTGGAATTGTCAGCATTATTTATTTATTTATTTATTTATTTATTATAATACTTCTGCCCAACAGCCGAAGACCAATTGCAGGACAGGTACAAAATACAAAAGAAAATACAAAACATGTACATACGTATGAATGACAAAATAGAAAAATAAAGAGAAATGTTCATTGTATCATTACACAATGTTAACTATATCAATATCAATGAATAACCTATTATATGCACTGCACATCATATAAATAGGTGAAGACATAAGTATATTAGTACGTGCATTAGGTAGGTAAAAAGTATCATTGCATCGAGTGTTTAATGATGGTATACGGAAACATAATAGATTAAGGGACTCAACGTCATCAACTCTGTTATTCACTAATTTAGATAAATGCAATGACAAAATTTCATCACGCCTACTTACAAGGCTTTTAAATTTAAACATATTACACAACATATTATACGTAACATTTACATCAGGGTAAGAGGTAAATGATTTGAAATATAAATATTTTAGAAATCTTTTTTGTACATTTTCAATACTCTTTATGTAAATATCATGTATGGGGCACCATATGATACAGCAATAATCCAGTTTAGATCTGACGTAAGCAAAATACATAGTGATTATGGGTTCTATAGTGGAAAAATTACGACAATTCCTTATAATGAATCCTAGCATTTTATTACTTGATGTACATAAATTTTTAATGTGAACGTTAAGTGACAATTTAGAGTCGAAATCGATTCCTAAGTCTTTTATATCGTTACTTCGAGTAAGAATTTTATTATCAAGAACATAATCAAAAATATCGGATTTGATTTCCTAGATTATGTTACATTACATTTTTTAAAATTCAAATGTAAATCATTTCTATTGCACCAGGCAACTATAGAAATTAAGTCATTTTGCAAAGGTTGACAATCAGTAATGGAAGAAATAGTAGTGAATATTTTTAAATCATCTGCGAATAATAAACATTCACTTTTTATGACAGATGTTATATCATTGATAAAAATTAAGAATAACAGGGGGCCCAAGTTAGAACCTTGAGGTACCCCAGATGTTGCTTTATATAACTCATTATGATTAAAGCTACACACTGGACAACGAATAAATTTATAATTTGATTCTTAATTTATTTTACAAAAAATAGTCTCAAAAAATGTCGCCCTAAAACCAATTTCGCCCCAGGCGGTCGCCTGGCTTGCCTGTAGCTTGGGCCGGCCCTGAATGTGCCATTTCCCGGACTCAAATTAGCAACGTAAAGTACATCACAGTGGACAGTATGAAATAAAATAAATTTCTTCATGAAATTGTTGGGCATCACAATTACGCGTATGTCTGTACTTAGTTCACACAATGACCCAAAAGGAATCTCTTTAGGTGGATTCAGCTATGTGAGAAAAGGATTCAATTACTGCTCGGCGATGCATCTGCGCCGCTCGGAGCCGGAGGGAATGAGAAGGTCCAGGCGTTGACGGCTGAAGAGGTCCCCTGGGTTATACGGAGATGAAGGTCGCCATGTGCCTTGTCGCTCTAAGCGTTTCTTGTCGTTGTTTAAGGAGGAAACTTCGCAAACAGTCACTATCAACATGTATTCGCGCTACTAAAACACGAACAACTTTCAACTAACTTTTGGACTTTCACAATCTCACACGAACTTTAATTTTGTTCTACAATTTTCGGTTTCTTCACATGGAACATCTACTATTTACTATGGGGTCTCGTGCCAGTGTGTCGACTGACGCTAAAATTTATTTCGAATTTTAAATGGCAAAAAGTGACCCCTATGGTGCACTCTTCACGCCAGCACGCTCGCACGGTTCGAATATGTTATCATCGTTATCGATATCTGCGTAAAGCAGACTGGCATACCTAGCAAAGGGATAATATGCATAGTGATGATATCCATTGTGTTACAAAAACGAGTGTAACACATTTATAGGACAGAGAAGAAGTAAAAATAAGTCAAAAAGTTTTATACGTGTCCAAAAACGAACTGTTTCTAAGATTTGACAGGTTTTATATAAATTTAATTATAATGTAAACACCGAAAGCCATATGCATTTATTAGTAAAATTTCGAATAGTTGTTGCGTGGAAACGGCCATTCAAGTGTCAAAAATGATATAATTATGACAGCCAAGTGTATATCTGTCATATCTCCGAAACAATAAGGCTGTTGCAAGAATTTTTATATGACTTCTGAGTCCAAATTTTAAAAGATATTGTTCTTTAAAGCGCCTCAAATTTGAAAATGTCACGAAATATCCATTATACCTTGTTCCATTTAAGCCATTCAGTATTGCGGAGTATAGGGAATAGTTTTGACCTCTCTGATTGACTGAAATTAGAGACAAGAACCAGGTTTATCCAATGTAATTTCGGCTACTTCACATTTGCGCTGTTGCCAGTGCCATCTACTGAATGGCTTAAATGAAACAGAGCATAGATATTTTACAACTAATGATTGAAATTTGTGTAATATTTTGAAAAAGACATGTGATCGGAAACAAAATGTGACGACAGAGCGCGTATAGTTTAACTGTGACAAACTATCACCTACTTTTATTTACAAAAATAACGTAAACAGTTTTCATATTGGCTATGAATGACGTACTGTATGTGCTCCGACGTCACAGGAGTGGGGTTTGTTTTTCATTACTATTTCTGACGCCAATCTTTTTATTTAATTATCTACGAAAACAGTAAATTATTATTATATTACTATGAAAAAACTTTTTAAAAAATGTGAAATCGGCTCATTCATTTTTGGACACAAGTATAAAAATTTTCGACTTATTTTGACTTCTTATTTTCTATGTCTTATAAATGTGTTATACATGTTTTTTAACACATTGTATTTACACTATTTTACTATAATTATAATTTAAAAAATTCCATTATGCTTTAATGATGTTTACGTGATATATACTGTGCTAATAGAAATCAATATATTATTCATAATATAAAATAAGAGAATGAATAATTAATGATTATTATATATAAATAATATACATTGTTAAATAACGTATTCATAAAGTAGAATAATTATGGATTAGCATATTACTCATGTAGTTTATTCAAATACATAAAATTTCCATTACATAGTTTCGAAGTTGGTAATTTAGCTTATTTACGTTTTACTTCAATTTTTGTGTCTACAGTAATTTACTAACATTCTTCTTCATTGTTACAGGTGAGACTATTTTAATTCTAAACCGATTCGGTAAGTCACACAATTTTATGAATATTATGCTGAATGGTAGGGATGATCAAAAATAATTGGAGATGCAGTCGTGGGAAACAGTGTTTATTAAATAGTAATTTAATTAAAATATACAAAATCAAAAATATAAGGATGAAAATGTCGTCAAAAAACATCAGAGGTAATAAAATACGTGCATACATCAGAAACAACTAAGGATAACTGATTATCATTTATCTTTATTTGTTTCTGATGTATGTACGTATTTTATTACCTCTGATATTTTTTGACGACTTTTCATCCTTACATTTTTGATTTTGTAATGTAATGATCTTATTTTCCAACTGTACTTTAACTATCCCTGATGATGATTCATTTCTAATCGAAACGTAGGAAAGTTAATTAAATTACTGTTTAATAAACACTGTTTACCACGACTGCATCTCCAATTACTTCTCATCATCCCTACAATCATACTAACAGTCAAGTAATATCAATAAATTATGCTGAATGTTGCATACATAATAGTAGTGAGTTTATAGTTTATATATATATATATATATATATATATATACAGGGTGTAAATGAAATAAGTACATTAAATTTAAACAGTAGTATAACTCGTCGAGAGCAACAATATTTCTTAATAACTTTTTCTCGAAATCGCATTTTTCTAATAACTTAATACAGTAGCAACAGCTATGAAAAATTTTATTTTAGCAGTTAACAGTCCTGTCAGTTGTGCAATTAAATTTTGACTTTAGTAATAAACTTGTTCATAAAGTAAAATTCTGTCAAAATGCCTACGTTTGCGAATAGCGAATACACAGATAATGTAATTATTTACCTGTGGTTTATTTATTTATTCGTATCTGTACTACATTTTACTTTGTTATTGACATAAAGACAAAGACACTGCCATGGAGTTGCCATCGTATTTAGACGGAGCGTTTTTCAACTCATTCTGTTCCTAATATTCGCATATTTGTAAATCTTGTACATCTTCGAAATTATCACAGTAGGTACAGAGTGTCACATATGACAATTTTGTACAAAGCAAAAGATATCCATACAAGGTGCACAAAGTTCAATGTTTTCAGCACATAGCAGACTTCAAATTTTGCGAATGGCTAGTTATTATTCACTGATGAGGCTGGGTTTACTAAAGAAGGTGTCTTTAGTGCACAATACACATCACGGCAGACGAAAATCCTCATACTGCAAAAATTTTGTATTAAAAAATGTTGGGCGATAACAATAAATGGACGAGTAATTGGTATTAAAACAATTATGATTTTCGGCGATAAACGATAACTCATAACCTCATAACTATGCTCATGCTCTTCCTCTATTCACAGGTGTTCAGAAGTCTGTTTTAATACACAATTTTATAATTTTGTTATCCAAAATTTAGATTTATTTATAAATTTTACTATTACGAATTTATTAATAATAAATATGTTTTCCGTTGATCGTTTATTAATTACAGTGCCGTGTGAAACGAACTTAAATTCAGACAGCAAAGGGCAGCAGCGATCAGACCATTGGCGAGTAACCAAATTTCTAATCTTTAGAGAATTTTAACTCAAAAATTAGAAGATTTAGAAAAAAAATATTAAGAAATATTCGACGAGTTACATTACGGGTTAAATTTAATGTACTTATTTTATTTACACCTTGTATATTTGAAATAAACTATGAAGCCCCGGTGGCTGACATGATCTTTTCATTTTCTACCTGATATAGCCCAACAAAATGAAAAGAATAAGAAATGAATTCAATTTTCAAGAGAATCTAGATTAAATACAAGTATTTATTTCATAATTTTCTTATCTGTCTCAACCATATTGTAATTTATTCCAGTCTGGTGGTCATAATTGTTGTTAATGTATCTCGTTTATTTCATTTGTTTCATTAAATATGCTCTATTGTTAATTCTATTGTATTATATTGGTCTTTTTAAAAGTATTCAAAAAAATCTTAATTGGACAGCACATTATCTCCCAACATAAAGAAATTATTTATTCAATGTTTCATGCAAAAGCATAAATAATAAACTGTCTGTTAACTGTCAATTAAAATGAGAAAAATATAGATACGTCTGTCAATTTTTCGACGCGAAATTTTTTGTTTTAATTATCAGTTACAATATATATATATATATATATATATATATATATATATATATATATATATATATATATATATATATATATATATTATTGACTAAAAACTCGCCATCGAAACAGTTCTCAAATATTTATAATAGTTTTCTCAACAGTATTTTCAAAACTAATGATTTATTTTATTAGAAAACTTTATTACAGCAATATCATTTATCTGGTAATAATAACGTTTAGTTAATAAATTGGAAACTAGTACACAGTAATAAAACGTCGAGTTATCCTGGCAGCTCTAAAGATCATTTGAAACTTTGATAATGAGATTATTTCTTGGTAGATAAAAGATTTCATCAGAGCGCAAAATGCCAAGTTGATGTGATAAAAGTTAGTCACATCGTCCGGTCTTTTCGCGCCGTAGCGTGGCTAGGCTACCGCGACTTGTATCCGGTTTTATACCGTGTCCAATAATGTCACAGCCAAGTGTGATAAACTCAATTACGAAACTTGTCATCCGAGCTTACGATTTTTCGATTACGCGAGACTGTGACTCTACCACACTCGCACTGGCATGTTGCCCGGAACATGTTCACGACCACTACCCGATACTGGATGAATGCAGTAGTCCCCAAACTTAATCGCCATAAGGGCTACTTTTGCTGGACTAAATTATTTTGCGAGATACACAGATGTACACAATTTTTACCTCCCGCTACCCTTGGTAAGGGAGGTATAGGGATCGTGCTAAATATCGCATATCGAGATTTTGGTAAATGACCACGTTTTAAGGTCCCTAGAATCCAGTGTTAATATTTTCACGATGATGTCTGTGTGTATGTGTGGATCCTCCACTGTAACTCAAATACTATCATTCAGGAAATTTTGAAACATTGTATTTCGAACTTTTTCTGTAATGGAAAGGGCCCATTAGATTTTGTTGAAATTCGGATAACCGAAAATGGCACTTTAGTAGAAGCTCAAAATAGTTTTTCTTCGAAAAATACCTTTAAATGTATTTTTTCGAGATTAATCTTATTATAGAAATTAAAGATTATTAAATTTTCTATAAATTTGCATTAATACGTTTTCTATATATTTTATAAATAAATTTATAAAATTATTTATAATTTAAATCCAAGTGTGTACGCTTTAAACAAACAAAACGCAGTTATTCAAATGTATGTAACTGCCAGATAAATGTAACTATCAAAGAATTTATCATTTCAAAATAATATTAGTAACGTTTTAAAAAGAAAAAGTAAATAGAACAATAGAAAAAGAATTCAATACAGTTTTCAGCACAAGTTCGTATTTAGATTAATATAAATGAACGATTCACAAAAATATTTAAGCTAATCCTCATTTTTGGATTAGTGAATTCTATTCTATCCCGGTATTTAAAATTTAACCTACATTTTATTATAACTCCGGTGGCTCAATGGTAGTGATGCACGACGAGGCGAGAGTACTCTCGCATCTCGTCTCATCTCGTTGCAATATACGAGACGACAACGAGAGCGAGATTGCAGTTTAAAATTCGAGGCGAGATCGATATAACAACTGCGAGATGCGAGAAATCTCGCGAGATTCTCGCTAGAGTCTCGCTATAAAAAGTACTTGTAACTTTATAGCTTTGATTCATAAATTCAATGAAAAATTCACCGTACAAGGAGTGGAGTCAACTCTAATTCGTGCATAGAATGCGTGAATGTGGAAAATTAAATGAATTCACTATATTTTTTTGAGTCTACCTATAGTCGGTTTCGATTGGTATCGTTCCCAGAGCGAGGAAATGAACTAGTTTTCTCCAATATTTCATATATAATATTTCAATAATTCACCCCAGTTAAAACTACGGTTAATAAAAAAATTGCCGCCTCTAAAAAGTAAAGGATGTTATATTAAGCGGCAATGGGAGTCAGCACGGAGAGAATCGGAATGACTGATTGCCGGCGAGTTACCAGTGTAGCGGTTTTTTATGATTAAATTTTACTTAAATAATGGCATATATTTAATAATAAATTGTAGGTACTTTTAATTACAAAAAAGATTTTTAATATTTAATTCGTTTTATTGATGACAGAATGTATTAGCAGATGTTCGTATTGAAATAGTTTAGAGATCCCAGTGTGGTGATAAATTGGATATTTATCACATTTTCTGATGACCGTAAATGAATAAACATTATGTTCGTATTGAAATAATTTGGTGACCAGAATTTAGTGTTTTGTCTCTTTATTATAGTTATACGACTGCAAATACACGGTGCGAACTTATCTCTTGTAGTTATATTGTTACGTAAATACGTAGTGCGCAAGCGCTTATTTTTATAGCGAGACTCTCGTGCGAGAACGAAACGAGACGCAAAAAAATGTGCGACAACGAGAGCGAGATCGAGATTACAGATCCGAAAACGAGACGAGATCGATATTTTATATTTCTCGTCTCGTCTCGCCTCGCGAGCATCACTACGCAATGATAAGAGTACAGACCCATTATATATTGGGTCTGTGCCATGAGTGCCCTTGGGGCTCTGGGTTCGAGTCGCACTAAGGCATGGATGTGTGTGAATGTGAACCCACTCTGTAATTGGGATTTAATCCTGTTGAGGGGTTTAAAAAAGGTAGTAATTTGGATTAGATTAGACCATATTTTAAGATATAATATTTTTGTATTGGAAACGCGTATTAAAATACTTTTATAGGTAAAATCTTCAATTTAATTTGTAATATAATATTTTATAGTTGCTTAAGAAGAATTCCAAAAATACAAATATAAATTATAAAGTGTAAAATACCTGTCTGTGTAGTTTTCATATTTTGGTATAGAGTTACAAATCAATAAAGTACCGTTGCTATCAGAAATCCTTAAAATAATTATTTTATAATAGATAACTTCGTGATTGACAGTTTGACGACCACTGGAATAAAATGTCACGTATTTTAACAATTGCGTTTCATTTAGAGATGCGCGGTTTGCAATTTATGCCCCGACTCCCGTCACCAAAACATCGACGATTGCAGGCATTTGTTCCGTATCCTTGCGGCAGGGAAACGCACTGTTTTATTTCAATCCTCTGTTTAAATTACGGGTCGAGGTACAAGAATCAACTGCGTGTCACGGGTCTCGCCTTTACGATTTAATCTTGATGGAAGCAAGACGGACCTAGAATTTAAAGAACTCAAGGAAATAGAGTTTTCTGGGAAGCAACACTGCTTGATTAAGAAATAGGTCTGCGTTGATCGAAAACAGTGACATAAATACGCATCATTTTTACCTCCCGCTACCCTTGGTAAGGGAATAGGGATCGTGCTAAAAATCGCATATCGAGATTTTGGGAAATGACCACCTTTGAAGGTCCCTAGAATCCAATTTTGACATTTTTACGATGATGTCTGTGTATGTGTGTGTGGATCCTCCACTCTAACTCAAATACTATGATTCAGAAAATTTTGAAACCTTGTATTTCGAACTTTTTCTGTAATGGAAAGAGCCCATTAGATTTTGGTGAAAATCGAATAACCGGAAATGGCACTTTAGTAGAAGCTCAAAATAGTTTTTCTTCGAAAAATACACTATCAAGAAACGAATCATTTCAAAGTAATATTAGTAACGTTTTAAAAAGAAAAAAGTAAATAGAACAATAGAAAAGGAATTCAATACAGTTTCCAGTATAAGTAAATATGTAGGTATGTCTTTATTAATAAAATTAACGATACACAAAAATGTTTAACTAATCCTTATTTTGTGAATTCTATTCTATCCCGGTATTTAAAATTTAATCATTTTATTATAGCTCCGGTGACTCAATGGTTAGAGCAACGCCTCGTGTCATGAGTGCCCTCGGGGCTCTGGGTTCGAATCCCACTAAGGCATGGATGTGTGTGAATGTGAACCCACTCTGTAATTGGGATTTAATCCTGTTGAGGGGTTTAAAAAAAGGTAGGTACTTGGATTAGATTAGACTATATTTTAAGAAATAAACTGTCCAAATTAGAGTAAAATTCGCTAATCCAAAAATAAGGATTAACTTAATCTGTTTAGTGACTCGGGCTGTAAATGGCGGGAGGTATTGTGTTGGTTACACCAAATTTTTAGATAATAAAGTTGGTAATATTTATGGAACAAAATACTTATTTTGCATTTTAGGTAATATTTCATTGCTATTTATAGAAGGAAGCTCATCATTGGGGAATATCAAGATCAGTTAGGTAATTTGAAAGGACAAGGTCAGATTAGCCTGAATAAACATATTAAATTTTATATTGAATTTGCTTCATATTTTTTCTTACGTCTAATCTAATAAACATCAAGTAAAACATTTGAAAAGCTTTCAGCAAAAACAGCCTTAGTCCATTTAAAAAAATATATTTTGAATACTTTTATACATTTTTGCAACTTAATTTAGCTCAGGATCGTGTTTAAATATATGAAAATAATTTACTAGTTGTTAAGAACTAGAGCAGTACAGTGTTCAAATATCTGTAAAAAAATCTGATGTGGCCAACACCAAACCTCCTGCTATTTAATTTTTATTAATTTAAATATACATACTTACATATTTAGTTATTGCGAAAACTATATTTTCTTTTTAAAACGTTACTATTATTAATTTGAAATGATTAGTTCTTTGACAATGACATTTATCTGTCAGTTACATACATTTGAGATATGAAATGTGTAACCAAGGAGTTTTGTTTGTTTAAAGTGTAGGCTCCGGGATTAAAATTATAGATAATTTTATAAATGCAAATCTGTAGAAAATTGAATAATCTTTAATTTTTATAATAACACAAATCTTGAAAAAATAACACTTGTAGGTATTTTTCGGAGAAAATCTATTTTGAGCTTCAAGTAAAGTGCCATTTCCGGTTATCTGATATACACCAAAATCTAATGGCCTCTTCCCATATTAGAATAAGGTATAAATAAAAGGTTTCAAAATTTTCTGAATGAGTTAGAGTGGAGGATCTACACACGCACACACACACACACACGCACACGCACGCACGCACACACACGCACGCACGCACGTACACACGTACACTCACACATACACACATACCCAAACACATACCCAAACACATACACGCACGCACGCACGCACACGCTCGCACACAAGCACGCATGCACACACACATTTTTAGCGCGATCCCTATACTTCACTTACCAAGGGTAGCGGGAGGTAAAAAGGACACCAATAGAAATGTATGTCTGGCAAATATTTTCGGGACATTTTTCCTTCATACAAAATAGAAAAAATGTGGGCAACGAAATTTAAATATAGGAGGAAAAGCAATGATGATGATCCTTGCTGTTGAAGGCATGCAACTGTTCCTAATGAAGAAAAGGTTGTACAAAAACTTGTTCGTTTTCAAACGTAATATGTTTATCGAACGATTGTTACCATCGATGAGACAGATTCGCCACTCAGCCTGAATCAGTGCAATAGTAAAATTTCCCAGTGACACTAACGACCAGATTCCTCTGGTGTCCGCAAGGCTCAAGTCTAGGACCTTTACTTTTTGTTTTGTTTGTGAATGACATATTATTATATTACAAGAGGTGGTCTCCTGTGGATCCCTATATTGTGACCTGTAGATCTATTGTACCCTCCAGATTTACTCCTATTCTAGGAGTCCTGTTTGTTTAATAAATTCCAGGGTTTTCTTCAGATCTAAATCTTTTAGCATATCCTGCTGTATCCTTTCTGCCCCCAGGATATTATATCTGCTGCTCGTAAAGGCTTCACTGTGGCATATAAGGTGTTGAGGGGTTTCTTCCTCTTCACCACACCCCCTGCTTGTTGGTTCTTGTGTTAGTCCCATCGTGTGTAGGTGTTTGTTTAGTAGACAGTGTCCTGTTATTAATCTAACGTCTTGTTTGCTCATTAGGAGTAAACGTTCCGTTCTTTTCTTGGTGGGTTAATTTTGAAGAGCTTTGAGTGTCTCTGCCCTGGTGACTCCAACCAGTGATTCTTGTGCCATTGATTCAGCAATGTTTTTATTTCCAGCTTAACTGTCTCCGCTGAGATTCCGAAAGCCGATTCTGGTCCTGTGAAAGGAAAACTTGTCCCCTTCTTAGCCAGACTATCTGCTACCTGGTTTCCTTCGATCTCTGAATGCCTGGGTACCCATATTAATTTCAATTTGTTCCTCGCTCCTAGTGCATTTAATCTGTGGATGCACTCTAGAACAAGTCTAGATTCTGTCTCACAGGATTCTAGTGCTTTTAGTGCGGCTTGGCTATCTGTTACTATAGAGATTCTTCTGTTGCTAAAGTGGCTCTAGTAGTAATTTGGCGCAGGTTAAAATTGCGTACAGTTCTGCATGGAATACTGTCGTATAAGTCCCGAGTGTAATCGACTGATTGTGCCTCAGTCCTGTAGCTCCATATATTTCTGCTTGTGAATGACATAACTAGATGTCTAAAATATTCCGACTCACTACTGTATGCTGATGACCTAAAAATAATTAAAATTGTAAATTCTTTATATGATTGCGCTAAATTACAATCTGATATTGACCGATTACTGGATTGGTCTTTATCCTCATATTAAAGCCTTTAACTAATTATTATTATTAATAATAGATCATTTCGACATTCCAGTAAAAATCATTATCATTAACCGAATCCCGTCCCTTCGATTGAATCCTTATCACCAGGTCATTAGAAATTTGAATAAACGGAAATAATATCGGAGAGTCGTAGCTGTGCTCCAGATAACAGTTCCATTTGGCTGTTCTGTTATCAGTATCTGTGTTTGCTACGTGTCCCGGTGTCATCACGTGACAACATCGCCTCTCTCTCTGGCCCGCGAACCGCGATGGCGAAGTTATTAACAGCGCAACACTGCCGGGACATTTTGCATATTCACTTAACCATACGTGACCGAAATGCACAAACCGCAAGTTTATCTGTTACAGGGTAGTTCTGCACTTTGCTGAATGGACGATATTGTTCACTACAGATGCTTGTAAAGCAGTTTGGTATATGCATCTATTGTTGCTACTTAACCGCTATTCCTAGGAGTAGATCTTTTGTTGCAATCGACATTCGAGAAGATTAATTTGTTAACAAGCAAACTTAACACCATGGGTAAATGTGAAACAGCTTTTGATGTATTTAAATTCAAAGTTGTTTTTACAGGATAGCCACCTTGATCTGGTTAAGATAGAGAAAAGAGTAGGCCTCTAATATTTCAATATCTAATAATATATAAGTTTTGTCAGACGCTGTTAATTACATTTAGCCAAAATTTTTTAATGAGTTTGATATTTTAAATCTTGTTTATAAGATGAAATCAACAACCTGCGCATGTTGAGGAAGGTAATGTTACCATTAAATAATAGAAAATAGATGTTAAGATTGTTAAGTAACAGAAATTAAACAATGATGAGCAATTACCTTACTTATTATTTATTTATTTATTTATTTATTTATTTATTTATTTATTTATTTATTTATTTATTTATTTATTTATTTATTTATTTATTTATTTATTTATTTATTTATTTATTTATTTATTTATTTAAGAATAGACTATCCAACAGGTCAAGCCCAATGACTGGATAGCATAAGAACACAAATACAAAGCATATACATTGCAAAACTTATACACATTAACACATTTAATAATTAATAATGTTTTTCTTAAACGTTTTAAAGTCCGAACGGAAGATGTCGACAGTAGAGAACTTGGTTTGGTAAATGTGACACATTCGATGTATTGGCCTACAAAAGCTACAGGCAAGCTAGGCGATCGCCTGGGGCGAGACTGATTTTAGGTCGACATTTTTTGAGACTATTTTTTGCAAAATAAATTAAGAATCAAATTATAAGTTTATTGACTCATTCAGTGTAGCTTTAATCATAATGCTAACAATTCCAGTTGCAAACTTATATTAATTAAATCCTTTTTTACGTTGTACTAAGAAAGGAGGAATGTTAAATACTGAAGAAGTAATTGTTGATTAGGAGATCTACTGAAAAATACCCCCAACATCAAAAAAATTGCAACAAAAGCTTTTTTCAAACGTCGTAGAAATGGCATTTTTGTGACTTGATTCACAAGGTAGAAGTTTCATTTCTACGCCGCTGGAAATTTCTACGCCGGCGGAGTAGAAATAGCTAATTTCTACGCCGCCAGAGTAGAAATAGCTAATTTCTACGCCGGCGGCGTAGAAATAAAAAAATAAATATCCATAGAAACTACATAGAATTAGCAAATAAAAAGAAAAGTAGTGCGTTTGAAAATAGTATATTAAAGAACGTGTTTTATAAGACATGTTTTTTTCGCACGCGTCAAAGTTTAGAAAACGAGCGTTAACGAGTTTTCTAATTGACAAGTGCGAAAGAAAGTCTTATAAAATGAGTTCTTTATACTATTTTTTATATTTTGCGCCTTCTACAATAACATTTACTTACTCAATTTGTGATTATATTTCTAACCATTTGTACATTTTCATGTAAATAATCTTCCCTAAATAAAAAAATTAAATAATATCTCGGACACGAAAAGAGATATCGACCTGTGGTTTTAAAATCTTAAATCTACACTCTTCAAACTGCTTAAATACAAAGTTTCAGAATTTTTAATTTTTTAAAAATTTCCACCCTTTTTTAAACCACACCATCCTCATACCCAAAAATGGGTGTGCGGTACACCTTCAATGACCTCACCAGTAAATTCCTCGCACCAAAAAACATAAGTATACCAATTTTCATCAAAATATTCCAACAGATACATTAATTATTAAACATTCCTTAAAATTGTCAAAAACTGAAAAAATTGCAAAGGGTACACCTTTGATTTTTTGCGATTTTTGCCCATTTTCAGACTTTTCCTTCTGGAGATTGTAATAGTTGTTCAAAAATGATGAAAATTGGTATGTTTATGTAATTTTGCTCGTAGAATCTAATGGTGATATCGCCAGCTGTGTATAATTGACCATTTTTGGGATATGACCCAAAAATCGGCATTTTTGAGCAAAGTTTTGAGGCCGAATATCTCGGACACGAAAAGAGATATCGACCTGTGGTTTTAAAATCTTAAATCTACACCCTTCAAACTACTTAAACACAAATTTTCAGAATTTTTATTTTTTTTAAAATTTCTACCCTTTTTTAAACCACACTATCCTCATACCCAAAAATGGGTGTGCGGTACACCTTCAACGACTTCACCAGTAAATTCCTTGTACCAAAAAACATAAGTATACCAATTTTCATCAAAATATTCCAACAGATACATTAATTATTAAACATTCCTTAAAATTGTCAAAAACTGAAAAAATTGCAAGGGGTATACCTTTGATTTTTTGCGATTTTTGGCCATTTTCAGACTTTTCCTTCTAGAGATTGTAATAGTTGTTCAAAAATTATGAAAATTGGTATGCTTATGTAATTTTGCTCGTAGAATCTAATGGTGATATCGCCAGCTGTGTATAATTGACCATTTTTGGGGTATGACCCAAAAATGGGCATTTTTGAGCAAAGTTTTGAGGCCGAATATCTCCGACACGAAAAGAGATATCGACCTGTGGTTTTAAAATCTTAAATCTACACTCTTCAAACTGCTTAAATACAAAGTTTCAGAATTTTTAATTTTTTAAAAATTTCCACCCTTTTTTAAACCACACCATCCTCATACCCAAAAATGGGTGTGCGGTACACCTTCAATGACCTCACCAGTAAATTCCTCGCACCAAAAAACATAAGTATACCAATTTTCATCAAAATATTCCAACAGATACATTAATTATTAAACATTCCTTAAAATTGTCAAAAACTGAAAAAATTGCAAAGGGTACACCTTTGATTTTTTGCGATTTTTGCCCATTTTCAGACTTTTCCTTCTGGAGATTGTAATAGTTGTTCAAAAATGATGAAAATTGGTATGTTTATGTAATTTTGCTCGTAGAATCTAATGGTGATATCGCCAGCTGTGTATAATTGACCATTTTTGGGATATGACCCAAAAATCGGCATTTTTGAGCAAAGTTTTGAGGCCGAATATCTCGGACACGAAAAGAGATATCGACCTGTGGTTTTAAAATCTTAAATCTACACCCTTCAAACTACTTAAACACAAATTTTCAGAATTTTTAATTTTTTTAAAATTTCTACCCTTTTTTAAACCACACTATCCTCATACCCAAAAATGGGTGTGCGGTACACCTTCAACGACTTCACCAGTAAATTCCTTGTACCAAAAAACATAAGTATACCAATTTTCATCAAAATATTCCAACAGATACATTAATTATTAAACATTCCTTAAAATTGTCAAAAACTGAAAAAATTGCAAGGGGTATACCTTTGATTTTTTGCGATTTTTGGCCATTTTCAGACTTTTCCTTCTAGAGATTGTAATAGTTGTTCAAAAATTATGAAAATTGGTATGCTTATGTAATTTTGCTCGTAGAATCTAATGGTGATATCGCCAGCTGTGTATAATTGACCATTTTTGGGGTATGACCCAAAAATGGGCATTTTTGAGCAAAGTTTTGAGGCCGAATATCTCCGACACGAAAAGAGATATCGACCTGTGGTTTTAAAATCTTAAATCTACACTCTTCAAACTGCTTAAATACAAAGTTTCAGAATTTTTAATTTTTTAAAAATTTCCACCCTTTTTTAAACCACACCATCCTCATACCCAAAAATGGGTGTGCGGTACACCTTCAATGACCTCACCAGTAAATTCCTCGCACCAAAAAACATAAGTATACCAATTTTCATCAAAATATTCCAACAGATACATTAATTATTAAACATTCCTTAAAATTGTCAAAAACTGAAAAAATTGCAAAGGGTACACCTTTGATTTTTTGCGATTTTTGCCCATTTTCAGACTTTTCCTTCTGGAGATTGTAATAGTTGTTCAAAAATGATGAAAATTGGTATGTTTATGTAATTTTGCTCGTAGAATCTAATGGTGATATCGCCAGCTGTGTATAATTGACCATTTTTGGGATATGACCCAAAAATCGGCATTTTTGAGCAAAGTTTTGAGGCCGAATATCTCGGACACGAAAAGAGATATCGACCTGTGGTTTTAAAATCTTAAATCTACACCCTTCAAACTACTTAAACACAAATTTTCAGAATTTTTAATTTTTTTAAAATTTCTACCCTTTTTTAAACCACACTATCCTCATACCCAAAAATGGGTGTGCGGTACACCTTCAACGACTTCACCAGTAAATTCCTTGTACCAAAAAACATAAGTATACCAATTTTCATCAAAATATTCCAACAGATACATTAATTATTAAACATTCCTTAAAATTGTCAAAAACTGAAAAAATTGCAAGGGGTATACCTTTGATTTTTTGCGATTTTTGGCCATTTTCAGACTTTTCCTTCTAGAGATTGTAATA
The DNA here is from genome assembly GCA_963082715.1 of Harpalus rubripes. Lineage (NCBI taxonomy): Eukaryota > Metazoa > Arthropoda > Insecta > Coleoptera > Carabidae > Harpalus > Harpalus rubripes. The sequence continues at coordinate 11,137,500 of OY720449.1, read as the reverse complement.
GTTGTTCAAAAATTATGAAAATTGGTATGCTTATGTAATTTTGCTCGTAGAATCTAATGGTGATATCGCCAGCTGTGTATAATTGACCATTTTTGGGGTATGACCCAAAAATGGGCATTTTTGAGCAAAGTTTTGAGGCCGAATATCTCCGACACGAAAAGAGATATCGACCTGTGGTTTTAAAATCTTAAATCTACACTCTTCAAACTGCTTAAATACAAAGTTTCAGAATTTTTAATTTTTTAAAAATTTCCACCCTTTTTTAAACCACACCATCCTCATACCCAAAAATGGGTGTGCGGTACACCTTCAATGACCTCACCAGTAAATTCCTCGCACCAAAAAACATAAGTATACCAATTTTCATCAAAATATTCCAACAGATACATTAATTATTAAACATTCCTTAAAATTGTCAAAAACTGAAAAAATTGCAAAGGGTACACCTTTGATTTTTTGCGATTTTTGCCCATTTTCAGACTTTTCCTTCTGGAGATTGTAATAGTTGTTCAAAAATGATGAAAATTGGTATGTTTATGTAATTTTGCTCGTAGAATCTAATGGTGATATCGCCAGCTGTGTATAATTGACCATTTTTGGGATATGACCCAAAAATCGGCATTTTTGAGCAAAGTTTTGAGGCCGAATATCTCGGACACGAAAAGAGATATCGACCTGTGGTTTTAAAATCTTAAATCTACACCCTTCAAACTACTTAAACACAAATTTTCAGAATTTTTAATTTTTTTAAAATTTCTACCCTTTTTTAAACCACACTATCCTCATACCCAAAAATGGGTGTGCGGTACACCTTCAACGACTTCACCAGTAAATTCCTTGTACCAAAAAACATAAGTATACCAATTTTCATCAAAATATTCCAACAGATACATTAATTATTAAACATTCCTTAAAATTGTCAAAAACTGAAAAAATTGCAAGGGGTATACCTTTGATTTTTTGCGATTTTTGGCCATTTTCAGACTTTTCCTTCTAGAGATTGTAATAGTTGTTCAAAAATTATGAAAATTGGTATGCTTATGTAATTTTGCTCGTAGAATCTAATGGTGATATCGCCAGCTGTGTATAATTGACCATTTTTGGGGTATGACCCAAAAATGGGCATTTTTGAGCAAAGTTTTGAGGCCGAATATCTCCGACACGAAAAGAGATATCGACCTGTGGTTTTAAAATCTTAAATCTACACTCTTCAAACTGCTTAAATACAAAGTTTCAGAATTTTTAATTTTTTAAAAATTTCCACCCTTTTTTAAACCACACCATCCTCATACCCAAAAATGGGTGTGCGGTACACCTTCAATGACCTCACCAGTAAATTCCTCGTACCAAAAAACATAAGTATACCAATTTTCATCAAAATATTCCAACGGATACATTAATTATTAAACATTCTTTAAAATTGTCCCTAAATAAAATAAATAATAATTTCGACATTATATTATTAAAATGAATTGTCAATTAACTAAAAATAAATTAGGTAAAAATGGGTTAAAGGAAACGTCAATTGCGTATCGTAATGACTTCATTATGAACGCAAAATATATAAAAAAATTTAATGTGTCATTCGGAATAAAAGTATCTTTGGGTGCCTCGCATGCAATTGTCCGACTTGCTTCGCTCATCGTGCAAACTTCCATGCTCGCCACACAAAGTATCACTTTTACTTCTAATAACACAATATACTATTATACAGAATCCTGTACAGAAAAATACACTGATAAAACAGCCCCTCGCCAATTTGGAGAAAGGCGACATATTTTGGTTTTTGACATTTTTCTTGAAAACGGTGATCCGTATAGAAATTTTATACAAAACAAGATTCTTATATTTTTTACCTAGGATGAACCGTTAAAGAGTTAAATTAAATTATCCGAACTGCAAAATAACGAAAAGTATTTATACCGAGACTTATACCTACACTGAGAATTTTTTTTCTTTCCCTATATACAGGGTTAGTCACGGAAGAGTTATTTTGAAAGTCTGTTTGTTTGCAACCAAGAAAACTAATGACAACAAACCATATTTAATTGTTTAATTGCAAAAAGACAGAACCATCGCTAGACAGGCAAAGCAATCGTGAATTAAATAGCTAGACGCTGTTGTAAATTGTATTTCGGGTTGCACACAAACGGACTTTGAAAGTAACTCTCCCGTTACTAATCCTGCATATGGTATTTGACAAAAACCAAGCGACTCTGTAAAATCCAAAAGAAAAAAATTCCTGTATTTTAAATATCCAAAATATTTACAAAAATATTTCATTCAGATTAAGATTCTGTGATTGTTCGCGAGTTATGGACACATATCGCCTCTTTTCTAATTTTTGTACCTATATAATCTAAACAAAATTGTAATAAATGAGGGGCGCAATTTACAATTTTTGCCTGGGGCGCTCAAAAGTCTCAGGCCGGCACTGCTTATTAGTGACTTTTTAGAACGTTGGTTGTTTTTATGAGAAACTGATTATTTGCAAACAGGAAAATTAATTCATATTTTCTTTTATTGGAATAAAAGAAAAACACCTTTTCTTATATCTTAGCATATATTTAAACAAAATGGATAAAAATATTTGCAAAAATAGAGGAATATAAAAATGATAATAAATTAATGATCCTGTAAAATTACAAAAAGTCCTTTTGTGATCAAAGTTGCTACGTGTTAAAATGTCCGTTCAACACTGCTATAAATTCTTCTTCATAAATTTGTTTACTTTCCTAGTTCATAAATTTATGATCGTCTAACACGGGCTTTAGAAATGCATCTTTTTCATTCGTTTAATAAATTAGATTCAATTATAGATAGGTATCCTCCACTTTAAGGAACGCCATTTCGCTTTTACGAGAGAGCTTACCTATATTAGCTGTTTTCGCTAAATTTAAGAAATTTTGTGAGGAATTTCAGTTTTACGAAACGTCTGATGTCGCTGTTACATCGACTTAAAATTAATAAATTTAAGAAATAAATAATAAAAGAAGGTATACGAGTATAATAAAAATTCAATATTTTATATAGGTGATTTTCAACTTCAGGTACATATTCACAAAATTAAAGGTACTTTAAGGAGTAAATTTTTAATACCACTGTTGGCATAAAATCTCATTCTGACAGTTCAGTTTAATGTTAATTATATATATATATATATATATATATATATATATATATATATATATATATATATATATATATATATATATATATATATATATATATATACAGGGTGTAAATGAAATAAGTGCATTAAATTTAACCAGTAATATAACTCGGCGAGAGCAACAATATTTCTTAATAACTTTTTCTCGAAATCGCATATTGTTTTATCATTTTTACCACCCCGTAAATTGACGAGTCGTTCCAAATATTTTTGTGATAATTGAATGCAGTAGCAATAGCTATGAAAAATTTTGTTTTAGCAATTGACAGTCCTGTCAATTGTTGCAATTAAATTTTGACATTAGTAATAAACTTGTTTATAAGGTAAAATTCTGTCAAAATGCGAATACACAGACATTGTAATTACTTACCTATGGTTTATTTATTTTTTTACTTGTATCTGTACTACATTTTACATGACATCACGGTTGACATTAAGATAGTGTCATGGAGTTGCCAACGCATTTACACGGAGCGTTTCATTCTGTTCTTAATATTTGCACATTTGTTAATCTTGTACATCTTTATCACAATATGGAGTGTCACATATGACAATTTAAAAAAAAGCAACAGTTATATCCATAACATGTGCAAAAAGTTCTATGTTTTCAGCACATAACAGACTTCAATTTTGGAATGGCTCCTAATGTTCATTAGTGAGACTGAATTTACTTGGGAAGGTGTATTTATTATGCACAATACACAGACAGACGAAAATGCTGTAATTTTTTTTTATTAAAACATGTTTTGGTGGGAACAATAAATGGACGACTAATTATTGGTACTCATGTACCTCTTTTAAATGGACAAAAGTTTATACTTACATTTTCTGAATAACGTATTTAAACTATTATGATTTATCGACGATAAATAATCATGTCATAACCTATGAACTATGCTTTTGCTCTTCCTCTCGTTACCTCGCCCCTCCTTGTCATCCACTATTCACAGGTGATTAAAAGCCTGGTTTAAAACACAACTTTATAATTTGTTATCCAAAATTTAAATTTATTAATTTTAAAAATTGTACTATTACGTATTAATTAATAATAATGTTATTTCCCTTTTCCCTTGTTCGTTTATTAATTACTGTGACTGTAAGTGTAACCGATAACCGATAATTTTTAAGCTGTTTGTATCCCACTTGAATACGGCAGCAGCCATTTGTTCTCCATAGGCGGGTAACGAAATATGCAGCAAATCTTTAAAGAATTTTAACTCAAAATCTAAAAGACTCTCTAATGCACTTATTTCATTTACACCCTGTATATATAAAAAAAATCCAGTATAAAATTTAACCACGAATGGTATTCGGATAACTATTTCCAAAATAAATATCAGGTAATCATTTATATAATGTTCTAATTTTTATTGTATTTGAGGTGTTATGTTTATGTTTGCTTTTTCAATGTTTTAAATAGATTCGTGTCCGAATCGACTCGTTTTTAATCAAAACTGATAACACTGAAAATATACACTCTTTGACAGGCATCTAAACAATATGTTTCCAAAACGTCAAAAAATTTTCGCTTATCAAAACTCACTTGTAAAAATACGACATCTTATTGGCTTAAAGGGTGCGAAATTTTTTTGTGACGGTGTTTTGTCGAAATGAAACTTGGTAACTAGATAGAATCCTGAATTTGGATTGGCTTATAAATTTATGAGTGAAATAGTCATATATAATATCATATGTGGTAAATTTTTGCCGGAAAAATTTTCAGATTGTTACGAAAGCCGGTTGCCTAGCAATTTATTGAGTGGCATTGACAAAAAAAATACGAGTCGTCAAACGAGTGATTTTTGATCAATGTCACGAGATAAATTGGCAACGGGCTCGAGTAAAGCAATCGGAAAATTTTTCCAGGATAAAATTTAACCATACGAATGGTATTCGGATGACTATTTCCAAAATAAAAATCAGGTACCTAATCATTTATATAATTTTTTTCTTGACAAAAATCTTATAATTTTTATTATGTTTAGAGGTATTATGTTTCAGTTTGCTTTTCCAACGTCCAAATCGACTCGTTTTTAATAAAAACTGATAACACTGAAAATATATAGACTTTGACAAGTATATAAACAATATGTTTCTAAAACATCAAAAAAATTTCGCTTATCAAAACTCACTTACTTGTAAAAATACGACATCTGTGGGGCAATTCTTGAAAAATGAGATGTCAGTGAGATTTGACAGAAGTGAGAAAAAACGTCACGTGACTTATATGTCACGTAGTGAGATTTTTTCTTTAATTCTTGAAATAATTGTCATCTCACTACTTCACATTTCATCTCACTACATGAAAATTATCTCCCCACCTTTTTGATGGTGAGAATCAATGTCACTCGCTAATGTTAAATAGAAATTTGCTTAATACTTAAGTATATTATTATTATTATTAATTAATATTATAAATAAAATAATAACAAATATCATGGTTCACGAAAAAGAAGTAGCTGCTGCTTTAATGCGTTTGGAAAATACAGAAATTACTCTTTGAACCAAATTTAAAAAATAAATAGTTAATATAGAAAATTTAGCTTTACTTTAGTCACTCGTAAGCATAGGGGCGGAGAATATTTGGCCCGCGGGCTGCCTAACACAGACCACTTCACTAAGGAGGCCTACGGACTGAAAATTCAATAAATCTAGAAAAAGTAGTTGCGTATGGCAACATTATCAATACCAGCTAAAGTGAATATAAGAATATCACGGTAAATATGTAAAGGTAATCAAAGAAGAGTGCAATGTAGTACTATCAATGTCAAAAACCACACTTTTATGTCAAATTTTTCACTTGCTAAATCATGGCCATTTAGATAGGTGAAATATATCTCACTTTGTTTCGGGAATTAAAAAAAGTGAGAAAATATGAAATGAGATGAGAGTGAGATGAAATTTTGTCACCTTGTGAGAAAATTCTCATATTTCAAGAATCGGTATCCTGGCTTAAAGAGTACGAAATTTTTTTGTGACGGTGTTTTGTCGAAATGAAACTTGGTAACTAGGTAGAATCCTGAATTTGGATTGGCTTATAAATTTATGAGTGAAATAGTCAGGGTAAAAATATTATCCTCTCTAAAAAAGAATTTTTTAATAAGAAATATTCTAATAATTTAAAGTAAAGCAAAAAAAAAAGTAAAACTAATGTTCCTTAAGTGCAACAAGTAATTTAGATAGTATTTTTAGTACAATATTCCGTGACATTAAACGTTAAAATCCATTAGAGAAAGACACTTTTTATTTATTAACGGGAACTTCTGAATTACTCTTTTTAATATACCTTGCAACATTTTCACGACACCGTCTCATCGAATAAAGTCCATAGTAGACAAGCATCATGTGAGCGCTTTGTATCCACAAATGAATTCAGAATCCTTGACGTAGATAAGAGGCCATCCCTCAGCACCATCTGGTGGTTGCATTGTATACCTATCCTTACAGCGCATGAAAAAATTGCTGTTTTTTGCGTGATTGTTATGATTTACGCTTCACGGCCAAACCGCGACCACTATATATCTCCAGGACGTGAAAAATACACCACTTAGATGGCGGGAAACAGCTAACAAAGTATAAAGCGGCAACAGCGACAATGCTCAGCCATTACCGGTCTTGTCGAGAAGGACGCAGTCAAAAGATTTGTAATTCAGCGTGGGCCTGGGCCCAGTTTCAGCAACTCAAAAGAAACAGATGATTAATTTGCTTGGTATAATGGATATACAAATGAACTATTTGCCAGCCGTGTTTTGCAATCAATTATATTCTTAATGAACTTTCAAGTAATTACTAATTAACAGAGTTTTCGTAATGGGTATTATTTAAAGTACAGTCAGAATAAATACATCGTGGGTCCAGAATAACAAGGTTGTATAGTAAAATGCATATTACAAGAACACTTTGTCGTAAAACGATTTAGCAATTGCATCTATAAACCAACAATGGGGACCTTTAGTTTGCGGTTACATACCCCTAATACATCATACAAATAGGCAAGGACAGGGTCGGTCCCTTTACATTAAGAATTATTTGAAAGAACATATTTCACGATATTTTTATATAAGATTTCAATGTTATTACAAAAACAATTACAACAAACGATAAATTTTAAAATTTATGCAGTACGTGGTCACTGTATTATTAGTACTTTTAAAATATGTCACATTTATCTTATATACATATATGCATTTAATAATTTTTTAACTATAATTTACAAAATATACAATACAAGAAGATGCAAGTATGACTAAACATCACTATCTGAATTTGAATCAGTAGTACTGTCTAAATTAATTATAAGTTCATTGAAATTTGTTGTATGAAGAAAATTGTTCTCCATTTTTTTTACATGTTCTACACAATTTTTCCATATTTCATCCGGCATTTCTGTTACTTCTTTCCTAATTAAATCTACTACATTGTGACTTAACTTGTTTCGTATTTCCAAATTATGAACAAAGAAGTAAGCCTATTTCAAATATATAATTACTTAATCCCACGAAAATAAAATAAGTTTTTGGTAATTTAGAATACAGTGACCATGTATTGCATAAATTTTAAAATTTATCGTTTGTTGTACTTGTTTTTGTAATAACATTTAAATCTTATATAAAAATATCGTGAAATATTTTCTTTAAAATAATTCTTAATGTAAAGGGACCGACCCTGTCCTTGCCTGTTTGTATGATGTATCAGGGGTATGTATAATCGCAAACTAAAGGTCCCCATTGTTGGTTTATAGATGCAATTGCTAAATCGTTTTACGACAAAGTGTTCTTGTAATATGCATTTTACTATAACTGCAATTTTTTGGTAAAATGAGATTTTTTATGAGTATATTCTAGTTTATATTAAACAGTTAATAGTTAAATATTTTCACAAATAGAAACAAATGTAACAAGTGACATTAAGTTTTCTTCATCACAGCCACATATTTTGAGTAGATAACAATGATACATTATTACGAGGGTTGCCTTTTAAGTTTTTACAATCGAACAATACATGGCGTTAATGAGTTGTGGCATCTAGGGTACCTTTATAACCAGGGTATGGCCATGGGCCAAGATTATCGGTATTTCATTTTCCTATTTATTTGTAATAAATGTGATATATTATAAAAGAATATTAAATTATCACACTGTGAATTTATAAAGGTAATAAAAATTAATTAATTTAAGAGATACATAATTATTTTTAAGACATACATTTAGAGGTTATGTAGAATATGACATGGGTTGTTATTATCACATCTAATTGAATATCTGTAGTTCTTATTTACATAATAATTGTATAATCTAAACTTACCTTTAAAAAATTTAAATGATTGTGCTTATTATTGGTAATTTATAGTTGTTTTCAATATGTCAGTAATCGTGGTGGGTATCTTAACAAACTACACAAGGAAATAAAATAAAATATATTACTTACACTTTAAATACATATTAAAATGATAATTAAATGTGTTTTTCATTAAAATAAAATAAATAACCACGAAAATACATAATAATTTGCACAGGAACAACACATATAACAGACGGGCCGGTAATGGCGGACGAAACGTGAGCCACGCCATGGCTATACCCTGGTTATAAAAGTACTAGGGTAATTCTTTCGTCTTCTTTTTCGTTATATCCATATGAAGAGCTGATTAGATTTTGGTTACAATTGGTCAACCGGAAGTATCCTCAGTTGAAGATTTTAACAGTTTTTCTTTAAAAAAAACTATGTTAAATATATTTTTTTACATTTAATGTTATTATAAATATTAAAGAATATTTTATTCTCTATATGATTTGACTGCATTTTAAACTTCATATTAACTGGATATAGATTTAAAAAATCTGATGTGGCCAGCACATTACCCTCCGTCAGTTCTATGTATTTTATACAAATTCCACACAGAAAGTTTCTTGCAAAAGATTCCATACAGAAAGTTTTCTTGTAAGAGATTATATTTCCAGTAAAATTATAACACAAACATAATGTCAATTGCACTTAACACTGGCATTTCTCAATCAGAATTTTCTTAATATAGTAGATGTTTCCATGGTTATAGTACAGCTGGCTGCTTTATGAAATTTAATTTATAATTTTTTTTAAATTATATACATAAAATATGAAAAGGAATACACAAAAATTTTAATTTTTGAAAAGGTGGTATTGGACAGAATCGTCACACACATGCATCCTTACATTCATCCATACATCCATCCATACAAACATACAGACAACATCGTAAAAATTGTAAAATCGAGTTCTAGGGACCCTAAAACGTGCTTATTCATTAAAAACTCATCATCGAATTTTTTAACCAAAGAGAGTACCTGCCTTACCTAAAGGTGACCGAAGGTAAAAAATTATAAAGAAATTAAATTTCATAAAGTAGCCAGCTATGGAAACAACTACTATATTGTCTTTGGTTTAAGATTGCAGTGGTGGTAGTTTGATCTTGTTTTCTGATTGGATAATATCGGGATAACAAGATCAAACTGCTCCTATTTTTACACCACTGCAATCTTAAACCAGATACAATATATATTAAGAAATTCTGATTGAAAGATGTCAGTGTCAAGTGCAATTGACATAGTATGTTTGTCTTACAATTTTACTGGAAATATAACAAGTTCCCAACGACTCGCTTCACTGCGTAAGAAATTGTTAATATTATGAAGATTATCAGTAAATTTATATGAAAATAAAATAAAATTTTGCCCGGCAACAAAACTTTTTTATTATGAAATTCGTGATATGACAAATTTCTGTTTTACAACATCATAAATCTGTTAACTACGTGTAAAACAAGCTTTACATTAAAATAGAATAATAAAATACGGACATTTAAAATACAAATAATAAAAAGATAAATAAACTTTGTGTATTTAGTTTTCATTTCATACATGATTTAATTTGGAAAATAATTTCCATATATGTATATTATTTCACTATTATTAATTTCCTTTTTTATTGTACTTTGAAAACAAAAAAATTCCATATTAAAAATAAAATATACATTTAATGTACCTGTGTTTATTTTTATTAAATTATCTATTTTAGTATATCAGCGCCAATGTTTTTTTTACATTTTAATTGTTTTATATACACGCTTGTATATTTTAAAATTGCGCTTATTGTAGCATTCGTGTAAAATTTAATTATTTCTATGTGCTGTAGTTTTAAAATTACTGTATAAATTTTTGCAGATGCTGCCCAGAGATATAAAAAACGAACTGTATATTAAAAAAGCTTATTGCAAAAATAAATCAATTAAAATATAAATTAAAATCGTCGAAAACTAAACTATACGTAAATCTTTTGTATTAATAATTTGATTTATAAACGCATTACATACAGATAAAATGAAAATACGTTAAATTCGGAGCTTTATTCGATATCATTGGCCAATGTCCCAAGCTTTAAAGCGCTGTTTTGTTAATTTTTTATGTACTTTCGACCTGGTTATAACTATTTGTGTATTAAGATCGCAAAATGGGACATTGTCGATTGAGAGGTTGTTGCTACGCGACGCAGGAGCGCGGCCTTCTCTCGAAATCGACAATGTCCATTTGTGCTCGAAACGCACAAGCCGAGGCCTGGCAAGCTGAGTAAAACAAAAAGGGCGTTCTTCTCCGAATGACACATACTATTTTTTCGACATTTTTTTAGAATTTTTTTATTTGTAGAATTTGCAATTTCAGTCATAGCTGGCTGTGTTACGAAACACAAACGATGCAACTGTCAAATAACAATTTTCAAATAATCTGTGTGGCGACTGTTGCCGCCAGCGGTGAACTAAGAAGCTAACATTTTGTTTACTAGTACAACAATAACAACAGTTTTGTACTAGTAAGACAATGAATATCTTCTATAGCGTGTATACAGTAGCATAATATGCATATTATAATACGCTTGAAGAAAAAAAGTTGTTTTGTCCACTGGGAGCATTCACGCCAAGCTTTTGCAGGTGGCAGCACAACTGTTCACACAATTTATTTTATATTTAATTTTAATTTATCGTTATTTTCCATTCTTCTTGAGCTATTGCTTCAATCTCATCTAAGCATTTTATACTTTCATTTTGTAAGTGAATTCCCTATGTTATTTTCACAGAAGTGCGGCATTTTGTTTGATTATGTATTATACGGACAGAGTAGTTATATGTCAAATTGACTTGTGAAGGTGGTAAATGTGTAACTACAGTGCCATTAGTTCCTGACTAAATGTTTCCATTATGAATGTAGATAAGTGATATTTAGTGTATAGTCCGAAATTTGGACAGCGAGCGTTTTTTCTTTGTCGCGCATGAGCGGTGATATTTTGAGTTGACAAAAGAGAGCGCAAATGGCTACTTTGTATATAGACTGTAGAAAACATATTTTTACTACAGCTTCCATTTGTAAAGTACCCCATTGTCGCTTTGAATGAATTGCAGTGGAAATATCAATATCATTTTAACAAGTGAATAATTTTATGTACATTAAATTTCAACTTATTCCGTTAATGCTTGTCTTTATAGTAGTTATTTAATTTTGAGGCATGCTTTAAATACAAAATGCAATGAGTCCGTAAAGTATAAAAGAAAGATCGTGACCGTGAGCGTACGTGAATACAATCAACCCTTGGTAAGGGTAGCGGGAGATAAAAACACGATCTACTCAGCTGTGGGTTATCGTGGCTCATAGCTCAAATTTGTTTAAAATTATGATATTTTAGAATCTAGGTATTCTATATTGGATCTACATTATTTTGTTGTCTTTAAGGCTTGATTTACATTAGCGGTACAATAACGGTACGATACTTCTTGGTCCAATGTATTTTAATGGACCCATTTACATCTACGTTCTCAGAACGATGACGGTCCATCGATATTCACTGATTTACATTAGCGATATGACCAGGGTACAGTATAGTTTTGTTTCTATTGAAAAAATATTGAATGTAAAGGGCACGAGCAGACACGTGACTCGAGCGACCTTGACTTGCTTGGGATCAGCTGATTTGTGTGCGCATGTCATTTTGACAAGGGCATTGTCAATTTGAAAAGACAAATGTTTTGACTTATTTTGATTTTGAATTGCTAACATTTACAATTTTTTGGCAGTAAAACACATGTAATTAAAAATAATAACATTTTAGCAGTTAAAAATCAAAATAACTCAAAACATTGGTCTTGTCAACGTGACATTGTTCTTGTCAAAATGACATGCGCACACAAATCAGCTGATTCTAAGCACGTCAAGGTCCCTCGAGTCACGTGTCTGCTCGCGCCCTATAGTAACAGCGTAGTATTTGTACGCAAGAGGGAGTGGAAGGTTGCGTTTGAAGAGTATGTGCACGTCAAGTTGACGTTCATGCTAAAATCAGCCGAGTGGAAGTAAACATATGCTAGTACGTGATTGACATGACATATTTTTGACTTTTCCATATTTGTATTTTAGTTAAACCAAAATGTAGTCAAGATGAGCTAGAAATGAGAAATGAATATACAAATACATTAATAAACAAAAGTTCTTTGCTTATAACAAAAACGTGAAATATGCACTACAGATTATTACAGAAAGTATATAAAAAATAGTATCGTTTTGTAAGATTTTCTGGATTTTCTTCATTTTCTTCTTCTTCAACAAGAGTAAGGACAATTATAGCCAAGTCGGTATTTGAGAAATTTTTAAACATTGCACGATATTTTCTACTTTCCTATCAAATATGACATATGCACCATAAACCGTCATAATACATAAAAGACAAAACTATATTGTCGTGGTATTTTATTATGTTCGGTACGTCTAATGCAGGGGTTCCCAAAGTTTTTCTTAGGCGGGCCAATTTAATATTACCGAATTTTTTGGCGGGCCAAAGAAAACGGAATAAAATCAAAACAATAACCACGATTTTTTTTGTTTTAAATATATTTAACTATTTCTTATTTTAGCACATGTAAACACTACTGTATTGTCTTCTCAAATAGAAATAGAACTGCGCGAAAGACGCATTTCGTTCATAATTTGAGCAACCAATAAGAAAAGACGATCTGTTTGTGCTTGCACGTTTTCCTATTTTTCGTTCCACGCGTCCCACCTTTAGTGAGTTGGAGCAGTGTACTTTTGAATATTCGTTAATATGGCATAGGCCTGTATTGCTCAGGGCAACTGGGTAGGCAGGACAAGGTCTGGTGGTACAGTTGTAGTGTGCAGCACAGCGCACATCATTGAAAAAAACGATAAATTCGTTACTGACTCCTTGAAATTGTGTGTTGCATTAGATGCGCCAGAAATGATTAACAGTTCTATATCTATTTGAGACTACTATATTATATTTCTGTACAAATGTGTAATAACTAGACTAGACATACTACAATAATTTTTTTTTAATATAAACTAAACAATATTTTATTAATACAAACGCTTATGGTTAAAGTTCTGTAAGAATTTTTTAAAAATATTAAAATATTTTATTGTATCTTATTTGTAATATTTATTATTTATTTTACTATTTACTTATTTATTTTTTAATAAAAATATAATATATCGTATCGATATCGCGGGCCGAATTCACAGGCTTTGCGGGCCGCATATGGCCCGCGGGCCACACTTTGGGAACCCCTGGTCTAATGTAAATGCCTCATGTAATTGACATACTGTCATTGTACCGATATTGTACCGTCATTGTACCGCTAATGTAAATCAAGCCTTAAACTAAAAATTGTCCGTTGACTAAAGCCCAGATGGAATGGCATGGACAATTTCTGATAGGTAAAATTTACAGCAATAAAAGGCTTTAGCACCCTCTGCAACAATTGAAGATGGCTGGCATTTATTATCGGCTATCATTTACATATTGAAAATGACAGCTAATAAACTTGCACCTGAACTTTTGTAACATGTTTCATTTAAAAAGCTTTACGCACGTGTTATAAGAACTATTGCCGGGCTTGACGTCATTGCCTGCAATGAGCGAAAAACTAAATATATAAATGAAAAACGCTATTAGATATGATTTATATTTCTTAAATTTTCATATAATTGACTCAGCATCATCATCAATAGCTTGGATGATACTCATTTCATCGTCAACTGAAGCTTCGAATAAAACGAACCAGTTATTCAAATTCGTGCATTTTAATGGGCTGGAAAAGTTCCACAATTGTCTTCAGTTATTTACTTCCGAACTTAAACAAAACTTCTGGCAATTGAGTTTTTGCTTTGGAAATTAACTTGGTGCGTCAGTGCCACACTTGTGCTTCCTTCACGACCTCTGGAAGGAAGTAAACCACAAGATACGCGCCTTCTGTTGCTCTCTTCCTTTGTGACGTGTAGAGAATAATTTACTTTCATTTCTGATATAAATTTCCAGAAAATGAAAACCAATGAGGAAGAATTGTTACTCAAAAATTATGTCACTGTGATATAAAATAATTTTCACTAACACAATTAAGTAAGGCATTTGCATATTTAGTCAGATTCTACAAAACACTTTTTAAAATTATTAAATTTAGGGCCGGTATTTTCACTTGCGAATAAAGGTTTAAACAAATTTATCCTTCGGATAAATATTTTTGTTGTCTTTTCACTTGCAAATAAATTTATTCGAAAGAATAACATCTGTTATTCGCGGAATAAATTATTCGTAGTAGGTGGGTAGCGAATAGCAGTTTATTCGTAAGTGCATTACATTTCCACGTAGTGCAGATTTATTAACAAAATGGATATATTAAATAATTATGATTATGATGATATTTTGGACTATGAATTAATAACGTGAGAAATCGATTACACAGCGTCATAACCATATACGTGAAATAATTTTTTTGACAGATTCCGATTATGAAAATAATTTATTATTATATATTGGGGATCGTATTTGATCTCAATAAATCAAATAAATTTATTCGAAAGAATAACATTTGTTATTCGCGGAATAAATTATTCGTAGTTGGTGGGTAACGAATAGCAGTTTATTCGTAAGTGCATTACATTTCCACCTAGTGCAGATTTATTAACAAAATGGATATATTAAATAATTATGATGATTATGATGATATTTTGGACTATGAATTAATAACGTGAGAAATCGATCACACAGCGTCATAACCATATACGTGAAATAATTTTTTTTGCAGATTCCGATTATGAAAACAATTTATTATTATATATTGGGGAACGTATTTGATCTCAAACAGTAAATAGGTAAATCATTATGAAGGTCCTGTCATTTGACGCTAGGACAATCGCCCCTATTCTGTAACTCAATCGATAATAGTTATCGATCGATAACAATTTTTGACAAATAGAAACAAATGTATCGTCTGTCAGCATCATTTTTTATTCAGTGTCTACTATATTGGCTACAATTTATTATCGATCGATAAAAGTTATCGATTCAGTTACAGAATAGGAGTGATTATTTTCGAATTGTAGGTACTTTTGTTGAATACATTGACAAACATTTATTTTGAACTGAACGAAATATACGAAAAGTACAAGGACAATTTTACAATATACATATCTCGTTTACCATATATGAGTGCTGCCTGGCACACTTAATTTACAGTCTCCCGGGACTAAAATGGCGAAGAATATGGATGACATTGACATTAAAGATATCAAACAAAATTTTGACAACTACGGATTCAAAAGAAGTTGACACATTTCATCCTTGTCTGTTTAACATGGCTACGCCGAACTCCATCCTTCTTTACTGACACAAATTCACCCTGCAAGGCTACCAATTTACGAACGTTAAAGTTATTCGACAGTTAGTTATTTGTTTCTGTAAAATGTGTGAAAAGACGAAATGGAATTATTCGTTGGATAAATATATAGAATAAATTTATGTAACGAATGCTTATTCGAAACTTTATTCGGAAGTGAAAATACCGGGCCTTAATAAATTAGTAGCAACATTTGTCGAATAAGTTTTCGGAAAAAAATTGAATGGACAATACTGTGGTTTAAGGAGAATATATTGAATCTTCTTATTACTGCAACAATTAACATAGCTTCAGCTTTAACACTCATATTTCC
Source organism: Harpalus rubripes (assembly GCA_963082715.1). Taxonomy (NCBI): domain Eukaryota; kingdom Metazoa; phylum Arthropoda; class Insecta; order Coleoptera; family Carabidae; genus Harpalus; species Harpalus rubripes. Next base: position 11,121,309 of record OY720449.1, on the reverse strand, counting down.
TATAGAGCTAGCGGCCCGTATTCTATTATATGACGAAGTTTAGTAAAAATCCTGCGCCTACATTGTTTTCAGTTTGGGGCTCCTACACATTGTAGTACACCTTACTTGTAAGTTACGCCTAAAAAGTTTCAATAGGTCTCGCCTGGGTACGTTAGAAAGATTGTTTTCGTTGGGTACAAATGTTATGTTGTGTCCACCAAATACTGCGCTGTTGTTCTGGCATAGTAGCTTGAAGCTGGGCCAGACCAAAACTTAATATCTTCGTTTACATGATGTAAATTGATGAAATCAAGTAACTTCGGCAAGCAATTTTGTGTATATGTTAAAGTGAAATTAGATAGTGTGATGACGTGCACATTGGCGGTAAATGTAAAAACTTGTTCAAAATTATTTTCTCTTGCAACTCAACCAAACACAACAATAATAACCTCACCTAAAGCACAAAAACCACTCTTGGAAAACTCGGGGCGAGTTAAAAAAAAATATGTCAAAATAAGTTAAAAAATCTTTTTACCTCCCGCTACCCTTGGCAAGGGAGGTACAGGAATCTTGCTAAAAATCGCATATCGAGATTTTAGTAAATTACCACGTTTTAAGGTCCTTAATCCAATTTTAACATTTTCACGATGATGTCTGTGTGTATGTGTGTGTGGATCCTCCACTCTAACTCAAATACTATTATTCAGAAAATTTTGAAACCTTGTATTTCGAACTTTTTCTATATTGGAAAGAGCCCATTAGATTTTGGTGAAAATCGGATAACCGGAAATGGCACTTTAATAGAAACTCAAAATAGTTTTTCTTCGAAAAATACTTTTAAATGTTATTGTTTCGAGATTATTGAGAAATTAAAGTTTATTAAATTTCTATAGATTTGCATTAATGCTTTTTCTATATATTTTATGGATAAATTTATAAAATTATCTATAATTTAAATCCCGGAGCCTACGCTTTAAACAAACAAAATGCAGTTATTCAAATGTATGTAACTTACAGATAAATGTCACTACCAAAGAACTAATCATTTCAAAATAATATTAGTAACGTTTTAAAAAGGAAATAGAACAATAGAAAAGGAATTCAATACATATTCCACCGTAAGTAAATATGTAGGTATGTATTTAGATTAATAAAAATTAACGATTCACAAAAATATTTAAGCTAATCCTCATTTTTGGAGTAGTGAATTCTATTCTATCCCGGTATTTAAAAGTTAATCTTCATTTTATTATAGTTCCGGTGGCTCAATGGTTAGAGCAACGCCTCATGTCGTGAGTGCCCTCGGGGCTCTGGGTTCGAAACCCACTAAGGTATGGATGTGTGTGAATGTGAACGCTCTCTGTAATTGGGATTTAATCCTATTGAGGGGTTTAAAAAAAGTAGTTACTTGGATTAGATTAGACTATATTTTAAGAAATAAACTGTCAAAATTAGAGTAAAATTCGCTTATCCAAAAAACTTAATCTTTTTGTGACTCGGGCTGTAAATGGCGGGAGGTAATGTGTCGGCCACACCAGATTTTTTAATATTGTTATTGCGTCGATTATGGAAAGTTGTTTTACTCTTAATTAATTTGAGTTTTATTCTAAACAAAATTCAACAACAATAACCTCACTTAAAGCACAAAAATCACTCTTGAAAAACTCGGAGCGAGTTAAAAAAAATATGTCAAAATAAGTTAAAAATCGTTTCTAATTTTGTTATTGCTTGGATTATGGAAAGCTGTTTTACTTTGAATTAAATTTGAGTTTTGTTATAAACCAAATTTACGTATCCAAAATAAAATCAGATATATCACGAATTAAATTTGAGATATCTTTAATTCAATTTTAGATATCTACAAATGAATTAGAGTTATCTCTAATTCATTGATTTAGAGATATCTAAAATGCAATTTGAGATATCTCTAATTCATTTGCAGATATCTAAAATCTAAATCCGACGAGCAGCTTACATAGTTTATATTTTTCTCTAAGAACAACACCAATAACCTAACGTAACGCACAAAAGACTTGCTTAGAAGTCTCTAGCCGAAGTTTGTGCATTAGGTTATTGTTGTTTTTATAGAAATATACAAACTAAGTACCTAAACCGCTCGTCGGCTACTGGGTCTTTAAAGTGAATTGATAAATTCCGGCTTCCGGGATCGGATCCACCACCATAAAGAAAATAATGTTTATATTATACGCAACGAGTGTAATGTATTAATACAATCTTTGAATATTACATAAGCTTTACGATGTTTTGTTTCCAAACAGACTGGAGTAATAATTTATCACACCCGAATTCCGAACAAAATTATACAGCAAGATAGAGTGCAGAGCATGCATTAAGTATTATCTATTGTTAAGAAATAATTAAATTAATATCTGCATCATTAATTAGTTTAATAGTATACGTTAGGTGACCGGTTGTGATTCTTGCAACCAGGAATCGATTCCGTATTTATTATAATAAGAAAAATAAAATGATGTAGTAAACAAATTATTTATACACAAAAGAATTTTTTTATGGAATATAAACTACAAATGCCGGGATATTTAAAAAAAAAATAGAAAATATTCAAAGGTATTGTTATACAGGATGTCCCCTGAGGAACCCGACAGACTTTTCCATGTATTCTAGGAGTCATTTTAAGTAAAAAATCGGATATGGCCAGCACATTACCTTCCGTCAGTTCTACGTACTTTGTACAAATTCCACAAAGAAAGTTTCTTGCAAAAGATTCAATATTTCCAGTACATTACCTTAAGTCAGTTCTATGTATTTTGTACAAATTCCATACAGAAAGTTTCTATATTTCCAGTAAAATTATAACATAAACATATTATATCAATTGCCCTTGACTGACATCTGTCAATCAGAATTTTCTTAATATAGCAAAGCTGGCTATTTTATGAAATTTAATTTCTTTATAATTTTTACCTCTTGCTAAGAGAGGTATTGAGTTCATGCTTAAAATCGCATATCCAGATTTTAGTGAATAAGCACGGTTTAAGGTCCCTAGAACCCGATTATAACATTTTTACGATGATGTCCGTGTGTGTATGTATGTATGTATGTGTGTGTGTGTGTGTGTGTTTGTGTGTGTGTGTGTTTGTTTGTTTGCTTGTTTGTTTGTTTGTGTGTGTGTGTGTGTGTGTATGTGTGTGTGCTTGTGTATGTGTGTGTGCGTGCGTGTGTGCGTGCGTGTGTGCGTGCGTGCGTGCGTGCGTGTGTGCCTGCGTGCGTGTGTGTGCAAACACAGTTACGTCCTTAGTACGTAATATAGACATAACTCGTATTATATGTTACATACCGAATAACATTCTTGGAAAGTACATGTATAGACCTATGTCCGCAACATGGTCTATGAGACATCACATCCCATATATGTAGTAAATGGAATATAACAAAAGTATATCACTTCTTTGTAATTATTTGAATATACTACTTACATTGTGAATTTTTATACCTGTGACTTCTTTTTAATCCTAAATTTAAATATTAAATATTATGAAGGATGGTAGGAAAATGTGTAGGTATTAACTACAAATAATATATATTTAAATATGTAGTTTATTACAATACTTATATTACATATTTATTACAATACAAATTAAATATAAAACAACTTAATGAATCGATTCTGTTCACATCTGTAAGTCGCAAGATCTGTAAATATGAACAAAATCGCACCTAAAGCGGCCACTCTTATGTATAATTTTATATTAATCAACAAGAACAGATGTGTTTTGTCATTTTTTACAGATTTACAGATCTGTAAAACTTATAGATGTGAACAGAATCGACCCATAAATTTCACTCAGACTAGTTCAATACAATATATTAATACAATACGTAAAATATATAATATGTAATGTGTATAAATATTTTTCATTTGAAATTCTAATTTTATAGTATTTTAGTTTGAAATTATTATTTCAGGTTATCTAAATTTTCATTTTCGTTCAAGAATTAAAATAAGATACATAATGAATATATAGTTACATAAACAAACTTACCGTATGACAAGCCGATTTTGCCATGAAATCAAAGAATTAAAGTATACACTCTACATAAAACATAAACAAATACTGAAATGGCTGCAAAAATAAAATGCGTCGTTGTTAAACCTCTGCACACCTGGCTTGGACAGACAGAGACCTTGGTCACATAAATAGACCAATTAGATTTGGAATAGATGACACGTGATCAATGCACTACGAATATATTATAAGTACGGTAACACGTATATAGTTATAGGTATGTACCAGGTCCAATACCAATGTAACATACCGACAATATCATTTACAGTCTCTTGAGAGATGTCCGACATGATATATGTATATGCCGTTATAAGTACGTTAATAAATTATATACTACATAGGTTTCAGATATCACATACCTGATACATATATGTTAAAACTGTGTTTGCTGGGAAGGTCATAAAAACCATGGGACAATTCTACTCCGTTTTAGAGATAAAATCAAAAAGTCTATTCCAATAAGAATGATATTTCATTAAGAAGTGAAGTAGATGGCGCTTGAGACACGACCATTTTTACAAGAATTAAGTAAGTTAAATATTAACTACTGAGATACAGAATAGCCCCTTTGTTTCTCTCAAACATTGAAAAACTCTTGAAAATATTGAATGATGTGGAACTAAGAGATTTGGATATCGTCGACGGTATTCTTCAAATGCCGCTCGACTACTTCCATTACAAAAACCATATAAAAAGACCATGTCAGCATATTCCAAATTAGTGAAAGTTCTAGGCATAGATGTTAAATGATTAGGTACTTTGAAAGTTCGTGCTACTGATAGGCAAAATAAAATAATAGGTAAACAATAGCTACTTACCTAGCATTCTTATTAGAATATTCTTTTTGATTATTATATGAACGTTTTTACTTATAATCATCCATAGAATACATGGTAGAAGTTTGTCAGTTTCCTTAGGGGACAGCCTGTATTTTATTCATTGATAAAACTCATATATGTTTTTATAATTAATAAAAACTACAAATTTCATATATTGCTTTGTAGATACATTAAATGTTTTTATTTTGAATTAGTTGAAAATATAGGAAATGACACAAATTGCTTATGTAATGTACTAATATAAATATCGATCATTTTGAATGTTATATTATTCAAACCTTCAGAGTAAGTTTCAACATCTTCAACATGAAATTCATTCTTGGTATTGTGAGCGTGGTTTTAATAATCGCATTCGTTCAGGTAAATATATAAATTTACTTTAATTAAATACAATAGTTTAATTTTATTTTGTAATATTCCAGAGCGAATATTTTGGATATCGACAAAAAATAATGGAAATTGTAAAAATTTATGAACAGTGTGTCAAAGAAAAAAACGCCCCTCAAGGTAATATTTAACTATCTAGAGCGATTAATAATGGAAACTTTTAAGTCGTGTACGCAAGATAATTAATCGCCAATTAACACACTAGTTTGTTACAATATTTTTTCGCGATCGTCCACAAAATGAGCTGTTTCTGATCACTTTTATAACGGAAATTCTTTCTTTGCGGTATTGGAGCCATACGAAAGTTACTTTCCAAACTCTAACCCTACATGAATGTTTCCATGGCGATCTGTTGTTTATTCATTTATTTCATATTTCCTCGCAATAAAATCTAAAATAATGCATACCTTATAAAATAATTGCGTAGGCTTCCACAGTCTGAGTCATGAGAAATATTCGTTTTCCGGGAATGGACTGTGTCATATTTTGAGTCAGAGCTCAACGTTTCGCCCGCAGTCGTATGGTGCATCTTCAGGAGCAAGGGGGATAGTACTGTCTTAAACAAGGTTACCCGACGTGTAAACCACGCTAGAGGCCAAATAAACCAAGTGACGAAGGAAGGCCGAGAAGACAGTTGTATACTAATCTAAAGATACGGTAGATGAGCAAAGCTAATGAGGAGCAATGGGAATCGAGTTCGTAATGGTAGATTGGGCGTGTCGTGTTCCGAGAATCACCGGTTTCCACATGTGGCTCAAGAAATAGCCATCATCCCGATTGATGTTATTAGGATGTTTCCATATTTGTAAAGTTTCCCTGTATTTACGTCTGTAAAACTCAGGGACAGGAGCTAAAATGCGGGAATTTTCAAATAAGATGTTATGTCCTGTGTTGTGTTGGTGTTCTGCTACCGCAGATGTTAATACCATACCATTACGCAGACAGCGTTTGTGTTCTGACAATCTAGTGTGAACACTCCTTCCTGTTTCACCTATGTATATACCTATTTTATCCGAGAATCTTTTAATGTAAGGGATAGATGCAAATGTTTCGAACGAGGTATCCACGGGTTTTTTGGGTAAAGGGTTTAATTGTCTATGAATTACATTATTGATTAATTTTACGTCATAGTTGTTCTGGATTAAACTATGTCTGATGTGGTTAAGCTCCTGCTGTAGGATATCAGGTTCAGAGATTTTGATGGCACGGTGTACGAGAGCGTTGACTACTGAGAGTTTCTGCGAGGGATGGTGGTGAGAATTAAATTTAAATTCCGGTGATTCTCGGAACACGACACGCCCAATCTACCATTACGAACTCGATTCCCATTGGTACTCATTAGCTTTGCTCATCTTCCGTATCTTTAGATTAGTATATAACTGTCTTCTCGGCCTTCCTTCGTCACTTGGTTTATTTGGTTTCAAGCGTGGTTTACACGTCGGGTAACCTTGTAAACTGAGTCTCCCCCCCCCTTGTTTCTAAAACTCGGCCTCTAGCGTGGTTGACACGTCTGGTAACCTTGTTTAAGACAGTACTATCCCCCTTGCTCCTGAAGATGCCCCATACGACTGCGGGCGAAACGTTGAGCTCTGACTCAAAATATGACACAGTCCATTCCCGGAAAACGAATATTTCTCATACCTTATAAATTGTTAATTAAACTTTTTTCAGGACTGCGAAAAAATATTGAACCCAACATGGCCTGAAAGTGTTTTTACTGGGATCACAAGCATTCAAAGCTCGCCTCTGGGTTGCCCTAGAATACGTTTGCTCACCCAATAAATAGTGTATTCCGAAATTAAACCACGGTAACCACTGAAAATGGTTACGGTTTAACCGTGGTTACAATTTTACCGACATCGGACTAGAAAACTGACCAGCTAACAACTAACCTCATTTTGACAAATTTAAAATAGTTAAAAGTTCATTCATCAAAATGTAACCGCACCACAACCGCCGATCTAGAGCGGTTAGTGTGGTTACAGAAAAGTTACCAACTTTCAGTAACAGCGTTCCGAAAACACAACCGGTTACTGAAAAAGTAACCGCGGTTAACTTGGTTCAATTTCGGAATACACTAGAACTGTGCACTGAGCTTGTGTTGAGTTCAACATTGTTTACAATGGAAAACACGCTACTGTAAAAGTGCGCAATTTATCATTTGTTAAATGTTAATTTAAAAAAAAATATTTACAAAATGCCTCTTAGATACGGTAATAATTTTTTTTGTGTGCAGTAAGTAAGAAAAGTACTGTTTCTTACATACTGCACAAACAATAGTATATTACTTTTTAGAGTAGTGAGTACGAGTACAGAGTACAAAACTTGGACTTTAAACAGTACTTTCAAGTAAAAGTACTCGAGTACGCCCAGGTGTCAGAAATAGTCGTGAAAAACATTCAGAAGCATATAAAAATTCTTGCAACAGCCCTATTCTACTCCAGTTCGTATTTATATTTATTGCCACTGGTTCTAGAATTCATTCTGAACGTTAGTTTTATTATATAGATAAGAAAATTTCAAATTTAATATCAAATATTTTTTTCTTAGGCAAATAACAGCAAATCGATTCAGTCTTATTTCATGTATCATTTGACATTACGTTCTTATATTATCATTTTAAACAACATACGAGTATTTATTAATCATAGGTATATTTCCTTACAAACGCTAAATAAGATTTACAGAAACTGTATGTACAACTATATAACTAGAAGTGAACTAGTAATGTAGTACTATAAATCAAATTTGGCGGTACGTTTTCGAGTTACTGCTCGTCGTAACACAAGTTGTTATAATTAGTTGAGATGCAAGTTATACGTATGATAGAAACATAGTCGTATAGGGTGGATTGATTACCAAACTATGTATAAATATTGATTCATTAAGTGTACTCTACATAAATGATAAGTAATGTAACTAGGAATGTAGTTAGTGGAAAACTGTTTGAATAGATTTAGATCAATCAATCATTTCAAAATAATATTAGTAACTCTGTAATTGGGATTTAATCCTGTTGCAGGGTTTAAAAAAAGGTAGTTACTTGGATTAGATTAAACTATATTTAAAATTTTAAGAAATAAACTGTCAAAATTAGAGTAAATTTCGCTAATCCGAAAATAAGGATTAACTTAATCATTTTCGTGACTCGGGCTGTAAATGGCGGGATGTATTGTGATGGCCACACCAGATTTTTACCTCTCGCTAAGAGAGGTATTGAATTCATGCTAAAAATCGCATATCCAGATGTTAGTGAATAAGCAGGTTTTAGGTCCCTGGAATCCGATTATAACATTTTTACGATGATGTGTGTGTGTGTGTGTGTGTGTGTGTGTGTGTGTGTGTGTGTGTGTGTGTGTGTGTGCGTGTGTGTGTGCGTGTGTGTGTGCGTGTGTGTGCGTGTGTGTGCGTGTGTGTATGTGTGGATTTGTGTGTGGATGTGAGTGTGGATGTGTGTGTGTGTGTGTGTGTGTGCGTGTGTGTGTGTGTGTGTGTTAGTGTGGATGTTGGATCCACGATTTCTCAAATTCTATAAGACTAAAGGCATTTTTAACTACGGATTCCTCAATCTAACAATAATGGGCAGAGTTGATAAGTTTGGTAACAATTGGATAATCGGAAGTAGTAGTTACAAGAAAAAAATCATATAAGTATTATTTATCGAAAATTTATGTAAATACTTATATTAAAGAACGTTAAATTCTTTATTCGATAAATATAAATTCATTATTATATCTTCTATAGATATAGAGATAAAGAAATGCATATAAAATAATTCAATGCAAGAAATTCAAATGTTTGTAATTGACACATAAATGTCACTGTCAAAAATATTTGTATTTTACTGTCAAAAATATTTGTACGTCATTATGAAGATTATGAAAATAAAAAAAGTCAACAACGCAAAAGAATATGCTTAAAAAAGAATATATTAGGAATTTGCGAAAAAATGACGAATATAAAGAAAAAGAAAAGGAAAGTAGTAAAAGAAAATTTCAGGTTATTGAATATAAAGAAAATGTATGTATTGTACATAATTTATATTAAAATATCCCATAGATTTTGCAAATATATGTGAGAATTGAGACATGAATATGTATATGTATTTGTGTTTAAAAATATTTTTTGTTTTATTCGTACAACCAGGTAAAATATCTGGCGAAAGGTTATGTTCTGGCCACATCAGTTTTTTTTTTTTTATTGAACTCAAATAATTATTATTTTAGATGTTACGCCTGGTAAGCGCCCGCACGGTGCAAATATTTCATCATTACCGATGTCTGTGTACAAAGCAGATTGGCACACCCAGCAATGGGTAATAAGCCGTGATGATATATTTATTTATTTATTTTATGTTTTCCAATATGACATTGAATGTAACAAATGTCGTCAGTTTGGTGCCACATAAATACAATATTACTGAGTATTAATTCATTTAATTATTTTTAGTGACTGGTTCTACTAACAAAGACATATGCGAAGTTACTGAAATGTTACTGAATTTCTTCAAACTAAATTTGAAGTAGAACACATATTATAAATGAAAATGCATGACATATCTGTTAACCCAAAAAATATAAAATAAATAAATAAAATTAATTATATATATTTTGTATGATTTTTAAAAAATATTCGTTATAATCAGGTAAATTATGGGTGACCCGAGTGAACGGAATAAAATTATTAAATACTCCTGAAATATGAAACTACAAATATATCTTTTAGCTCCCTTAACACAAACCACAAATTTCATTCTGTCTTTTGTTTGTCTTCAACGAGAACAATCTCCTATTTAGAATATTACTTTTTTTCGAAATATCCTACTAAACACAGGGAGGTGTTACAGGAGCAAAGGGCTTCTACAAAACATCTCCGTCTGACTTTATTTTTGACTAGAATCTTAACTTCGTTCCATATTTTGTTCTGGTGTTTTATTTTCTTTAGAACGGAGTATCTCCACGTACTGTTTGAGTGTTGGTCTTCCTATTTTAATTAAGTCTAGAATCTTTTTGGCTATTAATTGTTTTCTCTTCGCAGTTTGTGTCCAATCCACCTCGATTTTCGGTTTCTTATATCGATCGAAACTTTGTCTTGATAGGGTAGTTCAGTAATTGCGTCATACGCGGCGCGCTTCATTTAAACTACTGTCCTACCGGTAAACACATCTTTCAAAGTGAATCTTATTGCCACAACAAATAAGATCTATAATTTTAAGCAGTTCATTTCGTCGCCAGTATCTTACTTAGTTAAGAAAAGTTAACTGTTTAAACTATCATTCATTTAAGTTTGAATATTACCCTTTCAATTAAACAAAACATATTATCCTAATTTGTAATAATAATTATTCTATTTAAGTTTTAAAATACTTTGCATGGAACTACATGTTCGTTCAATCTCGAACATGTTCGTGAAACATCGCGTGAAGCGGCCTGAAGAGCCCGTTTGAAAGACATCGAATCATTTTTATGTTACAGTACCCTAAGAACACAACATATTGATATATTAATGTGAATAGACAGAGTTATTTACGTACATTAAACTTAAAAAGATAAAATCTAAAGTTTTGAAAAGAACTGACTTGAAAATGCTGAAAAACGCCAACAAACAAAATCTGTCGGTATGTCGGTAAACTCTCGGATATGTTTGAAGCTGCGCAAACTTAATTCTCTGTAGTTCAGAATGTTCAGAGTTGATTTCATTTGAAATAAAACCTTTGTTATTTATTAATATGCAAATATTGTATTACGAAGTAATAGAAAAATGTTTACATTTTGATGTTATTAATATCTCAAAATTAACTTCTTCATAATAACAATAATGTCAGCATCAAATTACAAGCCTTTAAATTATGACCCTTATGTGTTCTGTCAATAGAGTCTACTTAGAAAGTATCGTTTTTGCATAGGACAATACTTCATATTTCGCGCTAAACTCTGACGTCACACTAATCTATCCCATCGGTTAAACACTATAGTTCTTCATTACTAATAATTAGAGATATCTGTTCACAAACACCTGTATTTTGTTGGTCAAAAAGGTTGTAACTTTCCTGATGAAGTCCATAAATAAAGAAAAATACTCCGATATAACAAATCAGAGTTCTAATTAAACCGCGTTCTAAAAATCATTTTTAAAGTGCAGAAAACAAACCAAGTTAATCGAGGTAACGCTGGATAAAAATTGGTTCCATAATAAAATTTTAAGAGAACATAATTTATATTAATTTGCTTTTAACAACAAATGTTTTTCCCCAATTCATAATATTTTTCTCTGGCATCTTTTTGGCATCCAACTTCCTCAATTTTTCATATCATTCTCCGATTACCTAATTAAGCTTAAACAACAAAATGCGCGGTCATCAGTCAATTAATCTCTCGATCAGCAATCCGTCATAAGCCTCCAATGGAAACAATGCACTTTCTTTTTTTTAATCTGCGAGAAACAATGAAGGTTTGTTTCACCCTCACTCTCCTGCAGTGGATCAAGTGAGTATTATTGATGAAATAACAGCAATGTGAGGAAAACTTGGTTGGACGTTTGTGACGAAGCGCGCGCTGCTTGTTTTCAGTGGTGCTCGTCACAGCCTCCGGAGTCCGGAGTCAGTACGCGCGCGGCCCGCACTCGGTCCGGAGCCTCCGGCGCTCCGCGATGTAAGCCGAAAATACACGAAGACGACACGAATATCGTAATAATTTTTTCAGTGGAGTGCGTTTGTAATTTTCATAGTTTATAATGTGATTAGTGTGATTTGTGTACTAAAGTTTGACATTCAAATTTTTGCGCCAATCAAAATAGTGTAGTGTTTCTAAATTTGTGCGTGAAGTGCTGCACAAATAATACACAAGTTATAACCTAAACATTTGTGCAATTTATTAAAAAAATATGTGCATAGTTTAAAGTAAATTTAAAAATTCACAAATGGCACATAAATAATAAGCAAAACAATGATTTCTTTATAAATCTGGATCTCTTTGTACAAAATTTATGCCGAACAATTGTGCACAAATTTTGTACAGTTTCTTTTTATATGCAACAAAATTGCACAAAATTTGTGTCAAAGAGTTGTAAAAATTTGCACAAAATTTGTGCTGGCTAACTAAGCACAACAATGTTGCATAATTTCACAAAATTTGTGTCGAACAGTTAACAATATTAAAAATTTGCACAAAATTTGTGTTGCACAAAAACTCGATGCAAAAATTGCTCCGCCGAAAAGACTGTTAATACGTAGTTGTAAGTCTTGAGTGATTTTTCTTCAATGTCTCTTCTGACGGAGGAAAATATAATTGAAAAGTTTGGTCTGAAAACAAAGATTTATAATTCTCAAGTGAGAAATTCCGAGCAGAGGAAAAGCAATAAATGAAAATGAATAGTGGAAAAAACTTGAAAAAGTTCCATTCATAATTTCCATTATCTTTGGAATATATTGGAGACATAAAAGTGATTTTTTTACTGAAAATTTTTTAATCAACTTAAAATACATATCTAGTAATTATAATAAGTGACGCTGTGTAATATATTAAGGTGATTCGTCATGGGCTTCAACGACAAAAAACTGCAACGACTCAGGAAATTTCGATTCTTCGGAAGGGCTAAAGTGTATCTCATGGTTCGATGGCCTCTTTTGGTATGTTGACATATCAGCAAAAAATAATTAATACATCCACACATCCCCTTTTTGTTTATAAAGACAAATGTTTTACATTATCCATTATATTCTCATTTAGCTTTTCAGTTCGTATTTATCTCACACGCGAAAAGTTTTTGCGTTTTTTTTTTCCGGAGACATAAATAATAAAATGTTTGTTTATGAGGTTATGTAAAAAATTCTTTGCATAGGGAAAAACGCACCTTTTACGTTATTATTTACAAATTATGTTGGAAATTAATTTTAATTACTTACTCTGTCTCTGAAATTATTTTTTATTTGTTGTTGCCAGCGCTTTTTACCTCTCGCTAAGAGAGGTATTGTATTCATGCTAAAAATCGCATATCCAGATTTTAATGAATAAGCACGTTTTAAGGTCCCTAGAATCCGATTATAACATTTTTACGATGATGTCCGTATGTGTGTGTGGATGTGTGTGTGGATGTGTGGATGTTGGATTCACTTTATCTCAAATACTATAAGACTTAAGACATTTTTAACTACGGATTCCTCAATCTAACAATAATCGGAAGAGTCCAGTCAGTTTTGGTAACAATTGGACAACCGGAAGTAGTAGTTACAAGAAAAAAAATATGTAAATATTATTTATCGAAAATTTATGTAAATACTTATATTAAAGAACGTTAAATTCTTTATTCGATAAATATAAATTCATTATTATATCTTCTATAGATTTAGAGATAAAGAAAGGCATATAAAATAATTTGATGTAAAAAATCTCAGATCAAACTACTACAAGGCAAGAAATTCAAATGTTTGTAATTGACACATAAATGTCACTGTCAAAAATATTTGTATGCCTCTGTCAAACATATTTGTACAGTATTATGAAGATTATGAAAATAAAAAAAGTCAACGCAAACGAATATACGTAAAAAAGAATATAAAAGAAATTTGCGAAAAAATGACGAATATAAAGAAAAAGAAAAGGAAAATAGAAAAAGAAAATTTCAGGATATTGAATATAAAGAAAATGTATGTATTGTACATAATTTATATTAAAATAATTATTTTGTAGTGAGACATGAATATATGTGTTTAATAGTTATTTGTATCACTAGTCCAGAAACTGAATATTTGCGAGAACGAGTTTATTTTGACAGGCCGAGCTGAAAGCGAGGCCTGCAAATACGAGATCTCGCAAAACAGTTTCTGGGCGTGTGATACACAAGATTTTTTGTGCCGACATCTCCATAAATTCTTCGTATATTCTCAACACTTTATTCTATTTTACATAACCTAAAAAAATGAACATATATTTTTATCGGTTTTGCATTGCAAGTTTAAATATAATTACTTACATTTGATCTTAAAATGCGTAATTATTTTATATTTATTGAAAATACATCATACAAACATTAGTTATATATATTTTATATACTTTCGCATATTTTCAATGACAGATAGCGGAAATTCAATTGTATCTCGTGAAGTTAGTTGTAGTTACAAAACAAACGAAACAAATTAGTCCTAAAGTTGGAACTTTTAATTAATCTATACGAGATGACAGCAAGGATGACAGCAATGACAGCATATTATTATTTTTATGACAAAATTTGGTTATTTAAGGTACAATAATTAAAGATTTAGCCCTAAAATTTGTAAACATTTTGCTAATTCTTGTGTTGAAAATAATCTTAAATTGACATATCACCAGAACAGTAATGCCAACTCCTTTTGCCGGCCTAGGTCAGCAACAGCGCATTTCTGGACGATTTTTAGTTCTGTAATACTAGTCAAAATGGACGGAGGTACGAAAAAATATTTTTCGTTTTATGCGTACAACCAGGTAAAATATCTGGCGAGAGGTTATGTGTTGGCCACATCAGATTTTTTAATTTAAAGCTAATTATATGTTTTGTAAAAGAGCCTAATTTTAAATAATTAAAGAATGAAAGCTTTACTTATGTATGTAATATAATTGTAAACAGCAGATTGTTTTTAATTGTTTTAAAATTAAATATTGTAGGAAGCTTTCAGAACTCATAATTTATAAATTAATAGTACATTAAAGAATCTGATGTGGCCAGCAAAGTTCCTTGCAAAAGATTCTATTTCTTGTACATTACCTGCCGGCAGTTGTATGTGTTTTATATAAATTCCATAAAGTTTATTTCCAGTAAAATTATAACACAAACATGCTCTGTCAATTGCACTTGGCACTGACACCTTTCAATCAGAGTTTTCTTAATATAGTTTCTATAGTTATAGCATAGCTGGCTAATTTATGAAATTTAATTTCTTTATAATTTTTAATTCTATATCCATGAAAAAATGTTTTTATTATTGTTTTTCAAGAAAAACTGTGGGTACTTCCGGTTGACCAATTATAACCAAAATCTAATCAGCTCTTCATATGGATGTAACGAAGAGAAATACAAAAGAATTATAATTTTTGGAATTGTAGTATTAGAATTATCGCAAAGCACACACACACGCACACACACACGCACACGCACACACACACACACACACACACACACACAGACACACACAGACACACACACAGACACACACACACACACACACACACACACACACACACACACACACACACACACACACACACACACACACACACACACGTAAAAATAGTAAAATCGTGTTCTAGGGACCCTAAAACGTGCTTATTGATTAAAAACTCATCACCAAATTTTTTGACCAAAGACAATACCTTCTTTACTTATAGGTGACGGAAGATAAAAACAAGTATCATAAGGAAATTTTACAATGAGATTTAAAAAAGTGCGATTTGTCAAAAATATGTGTTTGTTATATTGGCAACGCTTAACACTTGAAATTTCACATTTAAACAATTTGTAATTGTATTGTGAATTTTTTCTGATTGTATGCATTTATATGTTGTATCAAATAGCGCGCATATAGATCTTCTAAACAACGTGTTTGCAGTGCTTTTATAGACTCATAAGAACAGCGAAATAGAAAAACAATATTTAAGTATAGTTCTGTTTAAAAAACTATTGTATAGTCGAAACGTCGGCGAGAATAAAATTGTAATATTGACTGCTAATCCGAAACTTTATTAATCCATCCCTAACACAGTCGAACATCGTTTTTTGAATTTAATTTTTATAATAACATTAATTTCGAAAAAATAACATTTAATAGTATATTTAGTAATAAGAACGTTAAGGACAGTTTACCGATCGAAGACAATGTTTGGGGACTGAGCGAAGCGAAGATCCCAATTTTGTCTGTGACCGGTAATTCTTTAACGTTCGTGATGCTTATACTATTTTTTGTACGATCGATGCACAAAATTTAAAAGAAAAATAAGATTTGAAAATTATTTTGACATATTAAAAAATTTATTTGTCATATTTGATTTTTGTTTTTATATATTTACCGTTTCGCCTCCTGAACGGTAAGTGATGTGCTTCACTTACGTGAGTTACATCACTTACCGTTCAGTAATTTGTAAATAAGACCTACTGTCTTGGAAACATTATCGGTAAATATAAAAAGTAACCCGATCGTGCAAAAAGGTAACTATTTTGAGCTTAAGTAAAGTACCATTTCCGGTTATCCGATTTACACCATTGGGATGTCTTATTAAAATTAAGAAAAATACGGTGTTCCAAAAGAAATTATTAGCTGAAGTGCAGGTTGAAAAGTTGTAGCTAGCAAAATATTTCAAAAGATGCATTTTAAAATATTAATTTTCCTGGAAAATATGTATTCAGCGACCAAGAATACATTAATTTATAAGCCTGTATTTAGAATATCAAACATCAAATAGCATATTTTATAAACGAATATAATAAAATTTTGATCATATTAAATTTTACAAAAGAATACTTTTGAAATTGAATGTAGTATTATACTAAATTTTAATTAATATTACCATACATGGATACTTTATAAAACTTCTGAATTTTATTCTCGAAATCTTTAATAATATTTGGGAAAAACTCTTTTCTCATATTAAACGCTTATGTGACGGTATCTTGTGTTCACCTGTATATATACCTAATCTGTTTACATTTGCGCAAAATAAAAATTGATATTTGTTTGTAGCTATCATATTTAATTTAATTTAATGAAAATAAAATCTGTAGATACTATGAAATCATTTGTTGTATTTGTCAGAGAATATAATACATGGGTCACGTGACATGTTTTTTTTTCAATCAACATTCAGAATCTCCTTAGTTACATGTCTATCACAGCGATGATAAAAAACAAAGAAATTTTCACCTTTTATATATTTGTTACTAAGGGATTTGTATTCTTTATTTGACAGTTCATTTTGAGTATAATATGTGTGATAATCGTTGAATTGATATCAACAACGATGAAAATAATAAGGCAATTGTCAAATTAACCATGTTATAATACAATATATTAAAAGATAGGTTAGAGCACACACAATGAATCACAAATAGTTATTCATGATATAAGTGGTAAAAGCGATAATTTATTTTGTGAGAAACTATTTAAATTAGTGTACATAAAGATGAAAAATAATGTACTACTCCTGCCCTACGGCTTGTCACCCCAATTTTTTTTACTGGATATAAAAGTATATGGCCTCCTTAATATTCAGTTAAAATTTGAAACAGAAACTATTTAAATTAATGTACATAAAGATGAAAAATAACAGAACAGAACAAAAACTATTTAAATTAGTGTACATAAAGATCCAAACCTTCGAACAAAATAAATTAATTTTACCACGTATATCATATACTATTTTTTAATTTAAATTTGTATTTCTAATAATTTTTTGACATTCACTTTTAACACTAGTGTCAAAAATAACAATGATCTGTCACTTTTAACACTGGTCTCATAAAATGACTTTTTTAACGCAAAAAACAAACATTAAAAAAATCACTTTTAATAGATTTGTAGAAAAATTTCTCTCATTATACATATATAAGCTCGTGATATGATTAATAATCGAAGATATTGCTCGTGACACCGAAGCAGCATATTACACTCCTCCTTCAGACTCGTGAAATTTGCAGCTCGGTTTCGCTTAAGAATATCAGCGATGATAACCATATCACTTGTTATATTATGTATGAAAATATGTATATCCAGAAATAATAAATTTAGTTCCAAAAATATTTGCATTTTTAAAGCAATTATTTCAAAGCAATTTTAAATAATTTCCAGATCAACAAGTTTTTTTGATTGCAAAATAATCCACGCTTCAAATTTAAATTTTATTGGTAATATAAAGTTGGTGTCGTCCAAAAATTATAAATCAAATAAAAGCAAAATGAATGGTACGACTAGCGAATGAAAGTTGATGTTTAAATTATTTTTTATATTTTGCGTTTATAATGAAGTCATTACGATACGCAATTGCGTATCGTAATGACCTTCATTTCGATACGCAATTTTTTGTTTTAGACAGTTGGTACTAGATGACGTTTCTTTAACCCATTTTTACCTAATTTATTTTTAGTTAATCGACAATTCATTTTAATAATATAATGTCGAAATTATTATTATTATTTTTTATTTAGGGAGGATTATTTACATGAAAATGTACAAATGGTTACAAATATAATCACAAATTGAGTAAGTAAATGTTATTGTAGAAGGCGCAAAATATAAAAAATAGTATAAAGAACTCATTTTATAAGACTTTCTTTCGCACTTGTCAATTAGAAAACTCGGTAACGCTCGATTTCTAAATTTAGACGCGTGCGAAAAAAATATTATAACAAAATATTTTGATCTCTAAACTATTTAGTTTAGCAATTCTATGAAATAGTATTATTTTTAATATCCTATAACAGTAATTCGAGGGTTCCTGCACCTGAGACGAACGAACTAGAATTTGCTGTATTACATTTTTTAAATACATCCCTGAATCCTGTTGCTAAGGCCATTTTAAATGTCTCTGGTATTGAGTACAATTCTAATCTTCTGTAACGGAATACATAAGGATCAGTTTCCTTCCAAATCAAATATATGGAAATATTTTCAAAAGAAAATACATCTTTTAAATAATCTAAACGTCAACTTTCATTCGCTAGTCATACTATACTAGTCAATTAACATAAGTACACAATGCGTTTAGAGTAGTGTATGTAATTACTCTAATACAACAAAAATAATGCAGGAACGTAGTTCTTCATCCATATTCACTTCAATTCAATTCCAAACTAAATAAGGAGTAATTGAGTAAGTGATGACAGAAAACAGGGTTTGTATTTCCTCTCGACACAGTCTATACTTTAGGTTTAACTAATTATCTCGTATATTTCAAGGAATGAAATTAATTTAAGTGGAAGGTTCAGCAAACTAGCTAGCGCACATTTCGTATCTTCTCAATATGTGACGAAGATAAAAACACCACAACATTGCAACCATTTGCAACACAATAAAGTGAATGATTTAACGTATTGTATAAACTATTATTCAAAGTCATTTGTGAGTCGTCTGATATAATATTATTTGCAGATAACTTCATTGCATTTCATATTCATAGGCGTGCAACATGAAATATTTATGGACACATTATAACTGAAAAAGCCGCCTCGGTGGTCGTGCGGCTTGAGGCAGCGAACAGCGCTCGAAGCGACCGTCACCGCTCGGCCCTGAGGTTCGTGGGTTCGATTCCCACCAGGGGCTTGGATGTTTGTGCCGTCTTTATCATCTCCATCACACGCAACGAAAAAATAGCAAGGTTACAAAAATTGTAAGGAAAAAGTGACTCACCCCCATATCATTTAATTGTAATAAAGTTGTACACTTTAAAATACAATAAAGATTATTCTTCTTCTTAATTCTATTATAACTGAAAAACTAAGAGTAATTCATTTGAAAATTATGTTTCTTTCTAAATAATGCATTTCTGAAAGATTTTTGTTCTTCGCTTATGTTTTTACAAAATACAAAAACGTAGACTTAACTTATAAACCAAGAGATAATAATTAAATTTAAACGTCAACGCCACTGGGTAAATATTAGCACAGAGGGCAGTGTAGTGATATAATTAGGTATCTGTAATTCTACGACATATGTCATTATTATGTACAGTGTGTTAGAAAGTAATGCCACTATTTACGTATATCTGTCACACCACATAAATTAAATAGACATAGGTCAAATAATCTTTCTCTTTCTAATACAAAATGTTGCTAAGCTACTGCTATAAAGTGATGTGTATTCTTTCTTCGGACAAATAACCTTGAATAGTCATCTTTCGAGAATAATAGTATGTATGGTATTTCGGGGTTTGAACCTCTGTGGATTATTGACAACTGACAAACTGCGACATGCCATCTTGTAGGGAAAATATGAACTTTCCGAATTAGGACTGTTTACGTTGTGTGCTTGAACTACATGTGCTTTGATCGTTTGTTGTGATTTAAAAATGGGAAATACTCGTACAAATTGTTATACAGGATGTTCCGCGACTCAACCGACAAACTTATACCATATATTCCGGGGTCATTACTATTAAAATATGTTATATGACCTAAAGGTAAATTCCTCTTTGTTTCGGAGATATCTAAGGAATTAAAAAAAAAAAAAATAAAAGAAAATTTATTCATCAATCCTATCCACCTTTCCTTAGCAAGATGGGGCACCACCACATTTTGGGAGACAAGTGACGGTGTTTCTTAATGAAAATTTTCCGGAAAGGTGGATAGCTCGGTCACCTGACTTGTCGCCTTTAGATTTTATTCTGTTGGGTTGCCTCATATCTCGTCTGTATATAGTGATCATAAACCAGATACACGCGAAGAGTTGACTGACCGTATAGTTGAAGCTACTAATTCTCTAAAGAATGAATTGGCAGTAATTAACTGGCAACATTCTATGACTCGAAGGATAGCTGTATGTTTAGAAAATGGCTGTTCTCATTTTGAACAGTTGCAGTAATTTTGTGTTAATTAGCTATCCATTGATGAATAAATTTTCTTTTATCATTTTTTTACCTCCCACTACCCTTGGTAAGGGAAAATCGCATATCGAGATTTTGGTAAATGACCACGTTTTAAGGTCCCTAGAATCCAATTTTAACTTTTTCACGATGGTGTATGTATGTGTGGATCCTCCACTCTTACTCAAATAAAGCCTTGTATTTCGAACTTTTTTTATAATGGAAAGAGTCCATTAGATTTTGGTGTAAATTGGATAACCGGAAATGGCACTTTACTGGAAGCTCAAAATAGTTTTTCTTCGAAAAATACCTTTAAATGTTATTTTTTCGAGATTAATGTTATTATAAAAATTAAAGATTATTAAATTTTCTCCAAATTTGCATTAATACTTTTTCTATATATTTTATGGATAAATTTATAAAATTATCTATAATTTAAATCTCCTACGGCATAAGTAAATATGGGTATGTATTTAGATTAATAAAAATTAACGATTCAAAAAAATGTTTTAGCTAATCCTCAGTTTTGGATTAGTGAATTCTATTCTATCTTGTTATTTAAAATTTAATCTTCATTTTATTATAGCTTCGGTGGCTCAATGTTTAGAGCATCGCCTCATGTCATGAGTGCCCTCGGGGCTCTGGGTTCGAATCCCACTAAGGCATGGATGTGTGTGAATGTGAACCTACTCTGTAATTAGGATTTAATCCTATTGATGGGTTTAAAAAAAGGTAGTAACTTGGATTAGATTAGACTATATTTTAAGATATAAACTGTCAAATTAGAGTAAATTTCGCTAATCAAAAAATAAGGATTGACTTAATCTTATTTGTGACTCGGACTGTAATGGCGGGAGGGATTGTGTTGGCCACACCAGTTTTTTTTATTTGCTTCGATATCTCCGAAACAAAGAGGAATTCATCTATAGGTCATATAACATTTCGAGCATTTTTTGATCGCAATAACCCCCGGAATATATGGTCTAAGTTTGTCGGTTGAGGCGCGGAACATCCTGTATAAAAAACTGTTAAAATAATTATTTACTCTGCTACTGTCGGATGTTTTCATTTTGCTTTTTGTGTGACTGAAGGGATAATAGCGTAAATGTCCTTTATTTGCAAGCCAATTTAAAGTTAGGAAAAGCAGCATTATTCGCAACTCCATTAAAATTTCTCATAATTTCCCGGCTAATAACATTTGATTGGGTTTTTTTATGTTACAATAACAAGAGTGACGCATAGCAATTTCCCAGCTTCAAGAAAAAGTATTAGTCAACGTCAGCCGTATTCTGTAATCTAAAACATATCGTGACTGAACATAATGCCGTAAAACAATATTGCCAACAATACGCAGTGCGCCTCCGTTTGGCAAATGCCTGGGCAAGGGCATCAGGGCAACTAGATGAAGTTGCCGTACCACGGTGCGGAAGTTACGATCAAATATAAGCAGAAAGTTGGAATTTAAAAGCTAGTAAATCACCGTGCCAGTTTATTTTTCCTTTTCTTGTCTGCATTATGAGACACGCAGGTTCAAGCTTAAAACTAATATTTCATTCTCGAAAAGCAAATATACATTTGAATTGCGTCCAGATGTCCCATGTGTATACGCTGAAAAGTCGTGTTTTTCTGACTGAATGACTGAAATTCTTCCAGGTGAATATGTATGTGTGTATTTAATTTGATTCTTTTCTTTATTAATAACAAGGGTCGGGGTGCGTATCCAACCGATCAAAAAAATGTTTACGTCAAAATTTCGCGGTAAAATATGTCATCCCGCCATTCCCTTACATGCCACAGTTAATCTTCAATGGGTATTTTTTATATTCATTGTCCTCTATGATCAAGATATTTACGAATATAAAATAGTATATTAAAACACAAGTATCATAAGGCAATCTGTTAACGTACGAGTCCAAGTTTGGACGAGTGCGTTGACAGGCCTTATGATACATATTTTTTTATATACTATTTTCTCTATTGAGGTAATTTTACAATTAGATTTTTTGAAAAAGGACTTGTCAAAAAAATGTCATGGTTTTTTACCTCCCGCTACCCTTGGTAAGGGAGGTATAGGTAACGTGCTAAAAATTGCAAATCCAGATTTTGGTAAATGACCACGTTTTAAGGTCCCTAGAATCCAATTTTAACATTTTGACGATGATGTCTGTGTGTGTGGATCCTCCACTCTAACTCAAATACTATCATTCACAAAATTTTGAACCTTCGAACTTTTTTCTGTAATGAAAAGAGCCCATTAGTTTTTGGTAAAAATCGGATAACCGAAAATGGCACTTTACTAGAAGCTCAAAATAGTTTTTCTTCGAAAAATACCTTTAAATGTTATTTTTTGAGATTAATGTTATTATAAAAATTAAAGATTATTAAATTTTCTATAGATTTGCATTAAAACGTTTTCTATATATTTTATGGATAAATTTATAATATTATCTATAATTTAAATCCCACATGTCAAAATTAGAGTAAAATACGCTAATCTAAAAATAAGAATTAACTTAATCTCTTTTGTGTCTCGGGCTATAAATGGCGGGAGGTATTATGTTGGCCACACCAGATTTTTTGTCAGTTATGGTGTTAGCGCTTCCCGCTAACATTTGAAATTTCACATTTTGACAGTTTGTGTATTGTGTCTGACTGATTGTTTACATTAAACATTGTATGAAGCATTATATAATTATGGAGGAGGAAAACCAGTACTTACAATGTACTCCACCGGTTTATTAATGAACCACCTGATTTGGCATATCTTGTAATAAAGATAAATTTATCAAATAATGCATTGGGATCGCTGATTCGTGTTAGTTATTATCATAAATAAAACTCTTTAAATTATGAAATACTTTAATGAACAATTTATTGATCTACACTTTTACATTCCACCATTTTGTCAACACATCCACTGCTCAGTTGTAGACATAACAGCAACAGCTGTCCTTACATTCTTCAATACAAAACATATGTTGTATTTATATATGGCACTTAAGTCTAAATCATATTTAAAAATGTAATATTCGACAGTTCGCCTCGACGTGGAACTGGAAATTATGGATCGTAAAATTTTCATATTTGCTTGCAAGTAAGTAGCCACAAATTGATTCGACAGTGTTAACATTTCAAGTACCGTGCATCATACATTTCAAAACCTGCCTGATATAACAATTCAATCACCTGAAAATTGCAATATTTCCATAAAATTAAATTGTAATAAATAAAACTTACCGTTTAAATTGTTTTGACGAAGTAAATCTGAGCGCATTGTTTCTTGTTTCATAATTTTTTAGTTGAAAGATTTTAACTTCACAGATTCTTCTTTCTGAACTAACACAGCTATAGCTATAAATTTCTATTATTTCTTGTCATATCACCTGGCGATAAGACAAAAATCAATCATTAGAAGTAATATTTCAGCATAAACAACTTACCATTTTGAGGTTATATGTAATTCATCTGTCATGACTACCACCTCTAGAATACGAAAGGCGCCAAAAATAGTAGGTTTATAGATCTTCTAAATGTCGTGTTTTCAGTGATAAACAGTGCTTTTATAGACTCATAAGAACACCGAACTAGAAAAAGGTAAATTAATATAACAAAAGTACAATAACGAAACAATAGGCGCGTTCTTTTTATCATTTGCCTCATCTCATCTCAAAATGAGATGTGTTTGACATGAACATCTATTTAAATTAATAATAATTCTTTAATTTTTCACTTCACCTAAATAAATAAGACGTTATAATTGCAAATTAAACATTTGTCATAACTTCAAAATGAACGAATAACTTTATTACATTTTTATACACTACTTGTTATGGTATTAAAATTTTTATAAATAGCGTTGACTACGTTGGTAATATGTACATATACAAAAATAAACTCAATTACGTGACAAGAATATATGACATGTTAAGCCCGCAATTTATTTAAAATTGCGTGACTGCGGTAAAATGAAACTTAAAAAATTGACAGATCTGTATTATCTGCTTTTTTTCAAATAAATAATTCTGATATTACTCGGAGTTTTGTTTCCTTGTTTTGTTATAAAAAACTTTGTGCAATTGACAGCTGAACACATCGATTGACAAGCAAAAAAACTTGATGTGGTCATTATTTTGCGCCCATTTCATATAACTCATACTCGTTTTTATATTTGCGAATTTTACAATCCAGTATGGACAACGCAATTATTTATGTGAAGTAGCAACGCCGTGACATTGCCGATTCGTTTACATGTTTTCTCGATTGTTTTCTTTTTTATCGCCGACGGATTAATTTATTTCCAAACACACTTCCAAAGTAAATATTTTTTTACCTCCCGCTACCGTTGATAAGTGAAGTATAAAATCGCATATCGAGATTTTGGTAAATGACCACGTTTTAAGGTCCCAAGAATCCTATTTTAACATTTTCACGATGATGTCTGTGTGTATGTATGTATGCGTGGATGTGTGTATGATCCTCCACTCTAACTCAAATACTATCATTCAGAAAATTTTACTGGAAGCTCAAAATAGTTTTTCTTCGAAAAATACCTTTAAATATTATTTTTTAAATTTATAAAAATATCTATAATTTAAATCCCAGAGTCTACGCTTTAAACAAACAAAAAGCAGTTATTCAAATGTATGTAACTAGCAGATAAATGTCACTATCAAAGAACTAATCATTTCAAACTAATATTAGTACCGTTTTAAAAAGAAAAAAGTAAATAGAACAATATAAAAGGAATTCAATACAGTTTCCAGCATAAGTAAATATGTAGGTATGTATTTAGAATAATAAAAATTAACGATTCACAAAAATGTTTAAGCTAATCCTCATTTTTGGATTAGAGAATTCCACGGGAGAAATCTATTCTATCCCGGTATTTGAAATTTAATCTTCATTTTATTATAGCTCTGGTGGCCAATGGTTAGAGCAATGCCTCATGTCATGAGTGCCCTCGGGGCTCTGGATTCGAATCCCACTAAGGCATGGATGTGTGTGAATGTGAACCCACTCTGTAATTGGCATTTAATCCTGTTGAGAGGTTTAAAAAAAGGTATTTACTTGGATTAGATTAGACTATATTTTAAGAAATAAACTGTCAAAATTAGAGTAAAATTCGTTACCCAAAAATAAGGATTAACATAATCTTTTTTGTGTAAGTTAAAATTAATAAAATTGATTGGGAATTTGTTAATTTAAATTAATTTACTATGGAAGTATTTTAATTCTGTTCTTTTAAGAAGAATTTTTATTTAAAATTAAACACAATTTTAATATAAAAATTACTAAATATTGAAATTATTGCATGAAAAATATTTTCCTGTGTATATTATAATTCAATAGAAAATTGCAAATTAAAAATAATAATAATAATTCATTGGAATTGCGTAACTGTGTTCTTTCGGCGTCCGGTTGTGATTCGGACAGTAAGGGTTCAATTCAAAACATCAAACTTGAAACTTGAATATTAATTCCAATTTTTAATCAACACAAAAGTGAACCCTGTGGTATTTTCTTCACTAGAACTTTATGATATGATGCCTTGTAAACGCTATCAACGATCAATTATATTGTACTTTTGTGAAAGCACTGTTTCGTTTTTTAAAATACTTGGAAGTTTTGAAGTTATAAATTCTTGTAAAACAAATTATTTGTCCTTAAAGTAATAATAAGTTTACATTAAGCCCATCTAACGTAGGGTGCTAAATCCTGGATTACTTTGGGACACGTGAGAAAAATGATGATAAAGGTTGGCCACAGATAAACCATTCAGACACTCAGATACGAAATCCAACGACTCAACGCTAATTCTTTAAATTGTAATTTATTCCTTTCCCTACTCAAAAAAGTGGCACTCAACGACTTAATGCACAATTTTTATATTATTTATGTATTAACATATTATTACTAGCCTGTATTAACGTCCCCAGTAGACACAAAAAACGGATTAAAAGTGTTTATCGAGCAAGTGACTGGCTTTGTTGTTTTTCTCTCACAATCTTAGAGAAAAATACTTGAAGGTCATTTATAGAAAAATCAAATGCACGCGTCTTTTATTTGAGGTATTTTTCTGTAAAATAATTCATAAACGTTTGAGAGGGGAAAAAACTAAGTGACGTAGTATTTTACCAATATCGTCTGTTGTTGTTCTTGTTAGTTGAAATGAGATGATAAAGAAGGTACGTGAAACTGGCACAACCATTCCGGCACAATCACACGAAATCAATCAGAAAATTTAGTAGGGGAGACCGGTGTCAATTTTTACAAAATTTAAATTTTTATTTTTCTCGAGTTAACGTTACATTTCGAAATTTTGAAATTACCTATATGAGAACCTCCCCACCTTAGTGAATAATATTTTGAATTTTAAACTTTTGAAAATGTGAAATATAAAAGTATAAGGATTTTTAGTCAGGCATTACAAATGTTACAATTGACACCTAAATGGTGTCAATAGTAACAGGGCCAGTGTTAATTGTAACAAATTTTAACAGTGATGTAATAAGATGAAATAACAGATAAAAGAAGAAATTATTGAAAAAATAAACATTTATTTATTACCTCAGAAAATACAAAATTAAGATAACTCATCTAAAAGCAAACAAAATATATATTCTGTTGGTGATATGGACCATTTTGACCAATGCCTTCAGACGCTAACTGTATTGCAGTTTAGGAAAACATAAAAGAGGTCTTTCTTCGTACAATTTAACTTGCCCGGTGTCCAGATTTTACATTTTCGCCACTGCAACCAGTCTCTTGTGCTCAAAAAATATGGGCCAATATATATCAGAGAGTTTCCTCATCGGAGCCATCTGAAGAGTAATCTGCGACTGTTACTTTTGGAACTGTTTTTCGTTTTTTTGCTCTTCTTCTTTTGTCTTCGATAGCAGTGGTTTTTTCTTGTAATTTTTATCATGATCAATACTGTACTTAATTATTAAACACGTTACAATCGACACCGTGGCATGTGTTACAACTGACACCGCTTAACTTTTAAAGATATTATTTGCTTTTTTGTATTTATTAGGTAATAATTCAAAATATTTTTTAATGAAAAATAAAAGCAGATATGACTCACAAACTGATCCTTAACTTGAAATATTTCTGAGCAGAGCACTTATAGTGTTTTAGAACCAATGTGTGTCACACTAAATACCTACCAAAGAGTTATGACTCTTTCTGTTTCACTCTGCAAGCGCGTTTTTATTTACTTCGAAAAGATGTCCCTGTTACCTACCCTTGTTACATTTGACACCTGTTACAATTGACACGGGTCTCCCCTACTCATTAATTACCAAGTGGTGATCGAAACCAACCACTCTGCTTCACTCCGTGTTGGCTCCCATCGATGCTTAATATAAAATCCCTAAATTTCCAGGGAGTGATTAATTTTATGTGAATATGCGGGAATGGTTGTGTTAGCGTCAGAGACCTTCATAAAGACGCACACAAATATCCGTAATCCAGCAGGATTCGAATGTCAGTAAATAACGTTTCTAAAAGATTTCTCTAATTATTTGCGTTACTATGAAGTCCATCGAATGCTTCTTGAATGCTTAATTAGTTTATAAAGATGGAAATATGTAAATGAAACAATGATCGTATCACTTTCTGTTGGTAATCAGATACTGGAAGTTACTATGGCAACTAATATCATTCTAAAAGATGTTTCAATCAAATACAGATCCAATTTACAAACCCAGCACAAAACATATTCGTCATGCATTTCATTTTATGAAATTCTTTGTGGATTTTGGAAATATGGAGAGTTTGGCTTTGGCTCTGCTTTATATACTATAGATTTGTATATCAAATTTATTCCAAATATGTATGTAACATTCATATAGTGAAACCTTCCCTGACTTCGATAACTTCTTAACAGACTCTAGGCATTTTTGTATTAGTATTTGTAAAACATTCGTAGAAACAGATTTCCAAATGGTTTGCAAATTCTCTGTTCACTTTATTGTGTTTTGAAACTTTTGCTAATAATTATACAAAGATTTGAGTACATTTTTACAATTCTGCATATGAACCCAAATGTACGAAACTGGAGCTGTAGTGTTCTAATTTGCGAATGTGGTATGAAATTTTGTAAATTTGATTTATTTTATTTGTAAGAAAATTGTGTTTAAAACGCCAAACTAGATTATTCCTTCCGCGAAACGTGAAATACTGGAACATGTCTTATATAATTGCTTATAAACTTCGCTAAAGTCATCTGTCTCTCATGATTAAATTACTGCCTTCTACTTTGCATTTAAATAAGATACTATGCTACAAATATTTCTAACATTTCCTTCTTTGAAGTCTGTGTTTTATATTTTTTAACAAACTTTATGATACAAAAATATGGGTTCACAGTTTACGGTTTTTCTAAACTAGTCAGGAGAAACTTAAGTGGCTATATTTGGTCCAGGTTACTGAATAAGGTAATCCATAGGCACCAGTTTCACTATATTTCAAGCAAATATATACGCTATGAATCTCTGTGCTCAAATAAACCTAAACAAAGATCTCAAAGGAGCAACAATCAACATATTGTCAGACAGCTAGGCTGCTTTAAGGCGGTGCCTTAACTTGTGAGTCAAGTTAGAAATTGCAGGAACACCGTTCAACAGCTGGCTAAACACTACCACCTCACTTTGTGGTATATACAGGCCCGGATTAGCATTTCTTTACGCCCTAGGCCAAAATTCATTACTGCACCCCCCTCTCCGAGTTTTAATAATGCTTATGCTTATGCTTATGCTAAATAAAGTTATTATTATTATTATTATTATTATTATTATTATTATTATTATTGATTTCATTAAATTCTTGTTCTATATCGGTGCCTTTATGAGTCTATAAACGCACTGAAAACATGTTAAGAAGATCTATAAATGTATTGTTTTTGGACCTTTTCGTTTTCTAGAGGTGGTATGACTGATACATAAATGACATATCAACATCAAATTTCTGACAGTCAACAAAGAATTTTCATTCCTGAAGTTCAATTTGTTAGAGGGAAAATTACCCCAATAGAAAAAATTATATAAAAACATGTTTCATAAGAACTGTGAACGCACTCGTTTTTTTATAAAACTCACCGCGAAGCGGCACGTTTTTCAAAGTTGGACTCGTGGGTTAACAGATTGCCTTATGAAATTTGTTTTCAATATACCTACTATTATCAGTCATCAAAGCTACATTTACCATTTATAACTAGCTAAAGATTACCATTTTTATTTTGCTTCTCTATCTCTCAAATGAAACGCATGTAAACAATAATTCTGGATTTATTAGATGCATTTTTTTTAATTCTGAACAGTTTTACAGTATTACAGTCATGAAAATTTTACCAGTGTATTTGCTAAGATTCATATGTAGACACCCGGTATATAAATATTACATTTATTTAAAATCTTCGACAACTGTCATAGCTCAACAGGATTTACCAATCACTCTACTATACTGATTTTGTATAATTAAAGCAAATGTGATTGTT
Source organism: Harpalus rubripes (assembly GCA_963082715.1). NCBI lineage: Eukaryota > Metazoa > Arthropoda > Insecta > Coleoptera > Carabidae > Harpalus > Harpalus rubripes. The sequence goes on along the minus strand of OY720449.1, from coordinate 11,091,017 downwards.
TACGTCGTCTAGTAGAAGTGATGCCAAATGTCATGAGCTATGAAATGCGCAGATCAAAAAGAGAGACAGCTAGAGAAAGGTCAGGCAATAGGGGAGAGAGAAAGAAAAATAGAGTATTGCTTTCTGCGCAACAGCTTTTGAGATTTGGCACGGCTATAACTGCAGGCACTTCTATCTGCCTGCGCCCTAGGGGCCCGGGCCTGGGTATATATATATATATATATATATATATATATATATATATATATATATATATATATATATATATATATATATCACGGCTTCACGCCTCGGTCAAAATTTTAACATTTTTTGTTGTTTGTAAAAACGTAAAATGTAAACAAAATTGTAATGAATCGTAAAATTAATATGTTCCATTGTCGTTTCTAAAAAAATCATATTAGGAATCAATAAAATATGATCAAAATCTATTGGAAAATTTTCTGACAGCTAAAATGACAGTTAACATATTATAAGGCATTTTTTTTATATATAACCGTGTTACATATGGTTAACCGCATGTAACCGGTGTGAATAAAAAATTCAAGTTACGACAGACGTTTCTGTCAAATTAATTATTTGACATTTGTCGAATATTTATCTTGTTCATAGTGTAATACATTTAATTTAAGGCGTATTGATCTAATACAAAATAAGTTGACAGAAAATGTCACCGATTCCATTTGTACTTTCACTAAAAGTTGCCTAACTGCCAAAATGTCAGCGTTTTGACAGCTAGAAAAGTATGGTAATAGTAACCTGACATGTAACCGCCCAGCGTACCGCGGTTACATGTTTGACGTAACCGCAAGTAATCGGTATGCTGAATAAAGTGCGGTTATCATATAACTGGAGGTAACCGGTCTGAATAAAATACGCCTATAGTGTTGTGTAAGTGTCAAAATGAGCTGTCAAGAATGAAATGGTGGGGCAGTGGAGAAGTAGGTCAAGCAGAACCGTTTTTGACGCGACCCTGAAAAAATTCTGCAACTCTGAACTAAAGTATAATTTCAGCAAGTGATGGAGTGGCAGATGATTATGAAGAAACCAGTAAATGTGTTTACTGGTTCCAGGATATTATTCCATCGTTTACAAAAGTAGGCTGGTAACTAAGTAATAACTGTATCTGTATGGTAATATTATTACCATACTGACTTGTCAACAACGGTCTACAAAATTAAAATAAAATAAAATGAAAATATAATGCTCTTCATATAGATAACGTTAGCCTATCGTTATAAATACGCTGTACTTTATTCTAAAGTAATAAACATGAGGAATAAAGCACATAATTTGAATATTTGTCATATTGACATATGTCAAAATAATTGTTCTTGTTAACCATAGCATTCTGAAAGTAGCATTAATGAGAGAATTTCAAAAAATGATATTTATCAATAATGTCTTAATTTTCTGAAACCGATAAACTATTGAACAAACCACCGATGTTATTAATCATAACAAGCCTTAGATGTCTTAAAATCCTCGCTCTACGAGCTCGGATTTCAAACTTGCATCTGCGGCAGTTATGATATACATAACATTTCTAGGTATGTTGCTATTATATTATACACTTATACACACACTCTTGCTTTTTTTATTACTTGCGTATACTGTGTAGTTCAACTCGAATAAATAAATAAGCTCGTTTTTAAAGTGTCCAAAACTTTTGTTACTGTGATTTGTTTTTGAATAATTAAACATTAAATTCATGTTTTCATTATTTTTTTGGTGTATTATACAACAGTTAATTAGAGTGTAAATATTACATTGGCATTAAAAATTCTATAATAATTTCCATCATATTGACGGGGAAAATTCAATACCTATTACATACATGTGTGACAAGTTTGTCCCCTGAGGTGAAATAATTGAAAATTGACAAGTTTTGTAAATAGCATTGCTACGAGCGTGAAAAGAGGCAAAAGCTATGATGAATGTTTCGACGCACGTCACAGGATCAAGTTGAGAATTTGCTTCTAATTTTCTACGTTGAATGCAGGGTACGAGCCACAATTAGGTAAACTTAAATTCAGTTTGACACGGGTTCAGGAGAGCCCTGAAGGCTTTTTAGTCATCAACAATACAATCACTTATACCACTGACTAATTTCATTAAAGGTTACTTTTGGTTGACATGAATGCAATTAAGAATGGTTTCCCTATTTTTCATTCCAAAGGTTTTAACCTGATGCTCTTAAAATAATGTGAACACACAGAATGTTAACTTTGGTAGAAACAAGAGAAAATATTAAGAATTATATTGTTTTATTTTTAGGAAAACTTTCTAGTTTCCTTACTTTTATAGATTTTTGTAACTTAATTAAAGTAAGCATCATATTTAAATATTAGAAAAATATTTACTAGTCCAGTCAACGAATGCTTAAAAATGGGTTGAAGACAGACTTTTGTGTGCACTTTTTATCTCCCGTTACCCTTGATAAGGGAGGTATAGGGAC